>CALSFV010000077.1:0-57500 GCA_943737045.1 Parapristionchus giblindavisi | reverse complement strand
AGTCGTCCCGCATCGCGCTATTATACTCGTTTCGTACTTGTACTTCTCCTTGTGGGAGAAGTTGATGAGAGGAAGAGGGATGGGGAGAGAGGGGGAGGAGGAGAGGCAGAGAGAGAGAGAGAGGGGGGGGGGGGGAAGGGGAGAAAGCCTGATGCAGTATACTTACGTCAAGACGACTTATCACGCCTCCCTGCTTTTCTTCTTCACCTGTGATTCTCGATCTCTGTCTCTTTCTTTTTTTTCTCTGCACTTTTCCTTTCCTTTTTCCCGTCCACCCTTTCTCCCTCTCCCTCCCTCTCCACATCTCTAACGTCTTCTCTCTTTTCTTCTCAATTTCTCCGTCTCTTCATCGTCTACATATTGTTTGAATGGCTTCCCCCTCCTCCTGTCGTTCTATGATTCTCTCTCTCTCTATCTCTCTCTCTCTCCCTCTCTCTTTCTTTCTCTCTCTCTCTCTCTCTCTTTCTCTCCCCTCTCCCCTCTCCCTCTCCCTCCATCACTGACTGACGGCTACTCTGTCGACAAGGAGTAGTAACTTCTTCTCCCCCCCCCCCCCCCGTCATCTCCTTCACCTCCTCGTTCTCTGCCCTTCTCTCTCTATCTCTTGTTCTCTCGTCATTTCAATTTGTCTTCTTCGTCTTCGGAGATTCCATCAAAGAATGAATGAGACGGAGAGAACAGAGAAGAGAGAGGGAGGGGAGAGAGAGAGAAGGAGGGAGAGAGAGAACGAGAGATAGAAAGAAAGGGAGAGAGAAATAAAGAGAGAGAGAGGGGGGAGAGGAGAAAGAGAGCGATAGAGGGAGAGAGAGAGCTAGATGAAGATGGAACGAGCTATATCGTCCCATTTGAGTGTGTTCTTCTTCTCTGTTCGCGCGCTCATTCACGATATCTATCTATCCCCTCCCCCCTCTATCCGCCCCGATAGATATACTTGTTCATCGCTTTACCTAGCTATTGCGATACCTGAGTTTCTATCTCTCTCTCTCCTTTCTATATCCTTTCTCTCTCTCTCTCTCTCTCTCTCTCTCTCTCTCTCTCTCCTTTCTATATCCTTTCTCTCTCTCTCCCTCTCTACCTTTATCTTTATGTATGATGGTCATTTGTTTGATAGCTCTTATTGATTTCAGCAATATTTTCGTTCGAATGAGACGTGTCTTGAACTTCTCCATGCCTGTGGTATAATTGCCCCCCCCCCCCCCAAAAGCTCATTATGGACTTTTTTTCCCATAGGAAAAGCCGCAATCAGATGATTATACTCTCGTAATGTACTAACTCTCTATCTTTATCATACATTTTCATACCCTCATAATACGAGGATCGAAGGCTCATGTTTAGGTCGCTTGATGCGTTGCAAAATTACAACTTACCCTTGTTAGGCGAAAAATAACGATTTTTCTGAATAAAATTTCGAAATCGAACATCGTATTTCGAAAATCAAGCAACCATGTAAAAATTGGAATGAACTGTGAATTGGGCCGAAAAGGCATGATCTCAACTCATTTTCTCTATCTCTGTTCGTTTTGCTCATTTATTCATCCCTCTCGATCTGTGGCCCATTCGGCGATGTCATCTTCGTGCATCTCAATTCTCCTTCTCTATCTCGTCTCCCTCACTCTCCCTCCCTCTTCCTTTATCTCCCTCTCTCCTCCTCCCCCTCTCACTTCTCTATCTCTCCCTCTCCCTCTCCCTCGCTCTCTCACTGTCTATCTCATTCTCCGTCCATTTCATCTCTCTCCTCTCTGTTTCGACTACTTTTATGTGTGTCCCCCCGTCCCTTGCAATCATCCATCCATCCTTGGTCTTATATTTCTCCCCTTTTTTCCCCTCTCTTCCTTCACTTTCTATTTTCCTTTTCTCTTTCTGTTCTGTCTTCTCTACATCTCTATCCCACTCTATTTCGTTGTCTATCTTAATTTCTCTAGACCTTTTTCTCTCTCTATCTATATTTATTACTTATTTAATATCATTACCCATCTGTCCCATTATGCTGGCTCATCATCCCTTCCTTTCTCTCTCTCTCTCTCTCTCTCTCTCTCTCTCTCTCTCTCTCTCTCTCTCTCTCTCTCTCTCTCTCTCTCTCATCTTATTCATATCCTCGTCCTTTTGCTCTAGCTCATAGGTCGAAAAGTATGTTACAAAGTATCAAGCCTGACCGGATTTTGAGCCAAAATTCCACAAAAATCGAAAAAACTTGAGCCCATTTTGAAAACCGATAGCCTATCTATTCGACCTATGGGCTCTAGTTGCATTTCTTCTTATTTCCTTATCGGCTTTTTCTTTGAAATCTATTTGTCAGCCACATTTGTTTATTTATTTCTCCATCAGTTGAAACATGAATTCCGCCGCTTTGCGCGATTCATCATTAGAGCGGCCGAAGGTGATTAAGCACATACGTGGGCACCACTGCCGCTAGCGGCAATAACCCCCCGATTTTGGCACCCGACACTATAACCATGGACCACGTCTGCCCCCCCCCGATTTTCATTTCCAGTGGCAATGCCCGTAAACGTATGATTAAGCACATTAATCTAATTTTGCATAATATTATTTAATTTTAGGATTAATGTGCATGCAAAGCTATATTTTTACTTTTTATTATCATTTCTGCGTGCTTGTAGCACTCAAATCTCTGCTCGATCGCATTTTTTCATCCTTTTATTTATTTCTTTATTCCATAATATATATATATATATATATATATATATATATATATATATATATATATATATATATATATTTACAAAGCATATCACCGGAAATATATCCTTATTTCGTATTTATTCCGTCAAAATCAGAAGAATCAGAGGTTGCGGTAGGGGTGTATTCGCGTTTTTAAATTCCACTTTAATTAGTAATCCTGCGTACGCATGTACTTGTCACTTTCCACTATCTCTTTCTCTCTCCGTCTCCTTCTGTACTTTTGCCTCTCCCTCTACCTCTCTCTATCTGTACCTCTCCCTCTCTACCTCTCCTTCTACTTCTACCTCTACCTCTCCCTCTCTATCTTGTTTTTTTGTCGCTATCGACTGATCAATCATTTACTCCTCCTTCTCCTTCTCCTCATTCAGTGTCCCTCATTCATTCATTTCTTCATTCTAATGTAAACTATGTGTGTGTTTATAATACTATCAGCCTATCTCACTCCTAATCTCGATCATTTGCTTCCTATCCACTTACTCTCGTGTTCATATACTGTAAGGTCCATCGATTCACCCTTTCCATCGTTGAATATCGTTTTAGTGAATAAATGATATTGGGTCATTAAAGGGTCCCGGAAAATAATGTTCTTTATATTGAAAAATCCTTTATCCTGCTTGGTTTGAAAAAAGTCCTAGATTCGGAGCTATGGGGTGGACGATGGATCTGTGTTTAACCAGCCATATTTGTGTATCCAAGATCACTATATTACCCGTTTGGTATTCTCTGTTGGTTCTTTAATTAGGTATTATTTTGCTGATATGGCTTCAAACTTGATCAATCACTTTGAAAAAAAGATGTCAAAACGCAGATATTTATGGCATTCGTAACAAAAAACCTCCCATAATGGTCTATTGTCGATAACTACAGAAGGGGATGGATGGTGTTTTCAGTATGGGGAGGGAGGGAGGGAGTACCCCCATTCATCCATTCTCTTTCATACTTGTGGTCTTCCTTGTTCTGGGGGAGGGGAAGGGAGAGAGAAAGAGAAAGAGAGAGGGAGGGGAGAGAGAGAGGAAGAAAGGGAGAGAGAGAGGGAGAGGGGGGATAGTAAGTGTTGTTGTCCATTGCCTTGTATCCTTTAACTGTTCCACGCGTACGCACAGTGCTCCTTCTTTCTGTCTCCCTCGTACCTCTCTCTCTGTCTACCTCTCCCTCTTTCTCTCTCTCTCTCTCTCTCTCTCTCTCTCTCTCTCTCCATCTCTCTCTACCTCTCTCTCTCGTTCTCCCTAGTCTGCGTTCTACTCAAGTCATTCTTCTCAAGCCTACAGGCAATTTGTGAAGGCTTTGATTTCGTAACTTTCTACGTTTCTTGATATTTACTCAGATAAACATGTTTTTTGTAGTTTCTCATTCATTAGCTGTATTGATGTCTGCAACATCTCTCATCTTCTTGACTTTATTATTTTCTCTTAATTCAGTTTCTCCTTGAATTTCAAACTGCCATTCTGAGAATTCTGAATGAGAGAGATATGGGTGATTGTGAGAGTACGTTTAGAACGTTACGATGGCGAGCGTACTGTTTGGTACTCCTTTCATATAGTCATATATGTGATATGAAGAAATGTATTGATTGATGGGTACTCTCTTCGGGTCTGAATAAGGTCCGTAAAATGAATGGGGTTTACTGTAGTAGTCTGGCCAATGCACATTCAACGTTCTCGCTTCCTTGTTGACTATGAAACTGTGTTGCTACGTATATGTGTTGTCCATAAGTGATCATTGGTTCTCTTTGACTTATTATTATTATTATTATTATTATTATTATTATTATGGTCATGAACCACGCTTTATCATACGTGTTTCACGGTTGTGAACAAGAAACACATTACGTATCGGCCGAAACACCATGAAGCACACTACATGCTGAAATTAACAACATTTTCTCGTTGTAGTATTACCGCGCATGCATTACTTCTAATGGTAAATCGAACGTGCACTATATTTTTTATTAACTTGATAATTACGCTGTCCACTGTTTTTGTGTCTGTCTAATCACTCTTTGATGATTGACTCCGCCCCCTTCTTCGTCATTCCGTCCATCTCGTCCTCCCCTATCAATGAGTGCACTATGATTCATTTATTGTAAGTCACGCCTGTTTTGTTTTTTATTTCATCGTCCATATATTTATCTTGTCTTATCAATGTGTCATTCAGTTATAATCGACTCTTTTTTTTCTGGGATTTTGAAATCTTAGGCGTAGTACTGTATTAAAGGCAAAATATTTTTCTCTTTGTCCCTCATAAAGTTCTGATTAGCGTATGTTTAATATTCTATTTCTTTCTTTCTTCTTATGCCTGTGCGTGTCTTGTCTTGTCAGTGTCTTGTTCTCCATACACGCATGTGCGCAATACATGGGCGCCGATATGAGCGTGCCCCCTGTAATATTAGGGCTTTTCGAAAATTTGTGGAAATGAAAATGAAGCTGCTTGTACTCTGCCCATGTAAAAAATGACGTTTAGGACAAATTTTTGAAAGAAAGCGAAGGCCCCCTGTAGAATCGAGCTCCAGGTACCCCGCAAATGTATGATGTGCACCGACGGTACTTATCATTCAATCATTCTCTCATTCATTCATTCATTCATTCATTCATTCATAACAGTATCAATGCGCATAGCTACCATTCCGTGTCTCTATTTCTATCTCTCACATTAATGTCATCACATTACGGATAGTTTATCATTTTGTTGATATGTGTATCTATTTGTGATGTATGATAATATTAATAATAATTTCCACATCAACATACCCTATTGACTGTTTTGGAGAGTAATTTGACTTAGAATTGTCGCTCTCGAACCCGGTGATGTTGTCGCCCGCTGTTTCACACTTATTTCAATTGGCGAGATTATCTCGATTAATCGCTCGGATCCCCTGTTGTTCACCATATAGGACTCTCTGAACAATAAATTGTGGCAAACTTGTTCTTTTTGCTAGTGTGTGACAACGACTATCGATTGACCAATTTATCGGAGAAGTATGTTGTCAGACATCAAAAAGTATAACGATTGTTGTCAATGCAATAAATAAATAAATATGGTAACAATTAGTGACTATTTTGTAGGCAGACAACAAAAATAGTAAATTTTGCAGTCAACGAGTCTAGTGGCAACAAAACATGGAAATATTCTTGTCTGACAACAAAAATTGTGGAAAATGTTGACCAAAAAATGAATATGAATTTGACAACAGAATGGATTGAGTTTGTTGTCTGACAGCAAAATGAGCTCATTTTGTGACCAACTTGCATTCCCGAGAAAAAGACTCGAATTTGCTGTCCGACAACAAATTCTACTTGATATTTCAATACATATTGAATGGATGCATAGATTATCTTATCTTATGACACCACCTTCTCTATGATCTACAACAAGAACGAGGAAAGTACAATACATGGACGAATACAATGATTATGATAATGAGTGATGAATCCAATCGAATCTAATCGATAAATACGACAATAAATCGATGCTACCTCTTCTCCGACCGTCCGCGCCTTTGCATCGATACGTCTGAAGGTCTTCTCGCATGGCTGAACGCTCAAAATTAATTAACGAAGAAATATTCGAACTGAACTCCGAATTATGACATAAAACACCAACAAAACAGTACAGGAGGTAAGTAAGGCGATGAATCACGATTCCCAAGTGAAAATACAGCAAAAATGTAATTAAAATAATAAAATAAAAGGAATAAAACTAAATTCGAATTTATTCTACGTTCAGAGCCGGAATAGGAGCCGTTATTTAGGGGAAAATATTAATTTCCCTAAACAACGGCTCCTGTTCCGGCTCTGAGTAGAACTAATTCGAATTTAGTTTCATTCCTTTTTATTTGATTATTTTTATTATATTTGTACTGTATTTTCACTTGGGAATCGTTGTTCATCGCCTTACTTACCTCCTGTACTGTTTTGTTGGTGTTTTATGTTAGAATTCGGAGTTCAGTTCCAATATTTCTTCGTTAATTAATTTTTGGCGTTCAGTCATGCGAGAAGACGTTCAGACGTATCGATGCAAAGGCGCGGACGGTCGGAGAAGAGGTAGCATCGATTTATTATCGTATTTATCGATTAGATTCGATTGGATTCATCACTCATTATCATAATCATTGTATTCGTCCATGTATTGTACTAATTTCCTCGTTCTTGTTGTAGATCATAGAGAAGGTGGTGTCATAGGATAAGATTATCTATGCATCCATTCAATATGTATTGAAATATCAAGTAGAATTTGTTGTCGGACAGCAAATTCGAGTCTTTTTCTCGGGAATGCAAGTTGGTCACAAAATGAGCTCATTTTGCTGTCAGACAACAAACTCAGTCCATTTTGTTGTCAAATTCATATTTACTTTTTGGTCAACATTTTCCACAATTTTTGTTGTCAGACAAGATTATTTCCATGTTTTGTTGTCACTAGATTCATTTAGGCTGGCTGACTGCAAAATTTACCTTTTTTGTTGTCTGACTACAGATCATGACTTTTCTGTAGTCATTTCACTGCTCTTCTACGTTTGACTAATTTTACCCTTTGTTTTGTTGTCTGTCTACAAAATTGTCACTGATTGTTGCCACATTTATTTATGACAACAATCTTTATACTTTCTGATGTCTGACAACAAACTTCTCCGATAAATTTGTCAATCTTTGTCACACACATGCAAAAAGTACAAGTTTGCCACAATTTATTGTTCAGAGAGTCCTATATCTATATCTCTCAATGGCCATTAGTCATCATTATATGGTCTTTTCTTTTTCTGAATCGTTCTGTCTGTTCCATTTCTCCTCCTTCTCCTTTTCTCTATCTCTCTCTCCATTATATTCTTTGTTCTCGTTTGCTTCTTCCATTCATATATACTACTTCTATCTATAGAATCGTTAGTTCTTGTCTGGCAAATTTACGTTTTTTATAAAATTAAATTTGCAAATTATTGTCTGGCACTTACTAATAGATTCTCCCAAATGTTTACAGTAATCAGAATCTAGGAAGCAATTTTAATTTGGGATGATTTTACTTTAAAAAGGCATTTAAAAGTGTGAACGCTAATGATCTGATATATCTACTCTGTGGTGTTTTTTCCATTTCCCTGCTCTTTCGATTGTCTATCGAGTTTTTGATTTTTTCTTTCTCGACACATTCTATCTGCCTTTTCATCTCATTTTATGTCTAGTGTCAGTGCAAGTGTTTTTTTCTTTCTTTTGGAATTCTCTGGTGCCTGATACTAAAATGCCTGCTATTTAAACTTATTGAGACACTCTAGCACAGAACATGGCTAGAGAACGGCCATTGAAAACTCGGCAAAATGACACACGAATTACGGTATGGTGCGCGGTGGTGTACTTTAACCGTCTGCGCTCTCTAACTTCTGCGTACTCTCTCTCTCCTCCTTCTCTTTCTCTCTCTCTCCACCCTCTCTCTCTCTCCCCCCCCCTCTCTCCCCCCCCTCTCTCTCTCGCCCTCTCTCTCTGTTTTGCCCTAGTCAACCCTTCTTGTCAATCTTTGTTCAGGCATCCACACTTGCCACTTGCAGGATGTCATGAACCATAAATATATTTGACTTTTTTCTTATAACTGACCACCAATCACTGTATCGATGCTATCGAATTTCGGGGCTATTTTCTATCCCTAACTTTCTCCACCCTCTCATTTGCCGATCTCTTTTCCCACATTCCGAATTTTCTACCCCCGATTTATTCCCACAACCCGCACCTTCTTTGTTTCTCCTTTTCTCCATATATCCACGTTTTTGTCCTTTGGCTCGATGTTTCGTCATCAGGCTCGATGTGTTTCAATGCACGATGAATCTTTAGGGCTGATTACTAATATTATTTATTAATCTTTAGGCCATTACAAATTTAAAAAAAAACAACATATTCTAAATCTTAAAGTAGGTAGACGTTTTGAGAATAGCTTTACATACCTTCTTCGCATTTCTTTACTCTGTGATCTTTCCTATGGTTTGGGTCATTATGAGAGGGATTGTGAGATGCTAATCTCTGATCATCTACTATATATATATATATATATATATATATATATATATATATGTATACTGTGTCTATGTTTTTGATTAAGCCATGCAATGTAGTAGACTACTATTTTTACATAGTAGTTCCGTCCCTAATGAGTCTGGTGGCATTTGAATACACGGCTCTCTCTCTCCTAATGAGTGTCTATATCTCTAAATATATCTATATATCTTTCCTTTTTTTTATGGATCCCCTGAGGGTTGTTCATGTGTGTGCACTCATTATACTGTTTTCGGTGGGCGAAGTATGACGAGGTGGTTGAAAAAAATCGGGTGAAAAAGTGCTATGATGATATCCTCTAGAGAGATTGTGCTCGTTTTTGGAAATATAAAAAGCGGCGCTAGGTCTGATGAGAACCGTCGGATGGAGGCTATTTGCATATGATATACATGCGCCAGTGAATAGACAAAGTATGCAAATGGTTCTCATCCGCTCGGTTATGATCAGAACTGGTGCTAAAAAATCTTTCTGCTAGCTGCTTACTCTATATGTTTGTCTCAGTCTATCTATGCTCAATTATTATGGTATTGTTGAACTGTATTAGTAATTGCTCCTGTCCTCGCATGGTTAATACGTCATATGTTTTCTAGTAATGCTGCATATTGAATCTGTTCCCGCTTCTTGTATTACTAATGACCGTTCGGATATGCATTTCTCATCTTTCATTCAATTTTACATTCCCCTCCCTTCTTGTCCCCAAGCCTATCTTATTATGCTTTATATTTATGTATAATCATTGCAGGGTCGTCCGTTAGACCTACCGTACACACGGGCGGGGCGATCGATAGTCATCGACGACTGTAGATACCGTATAATCGATCGATATCGTATTCCTGCCTCCCAATGGGAGGTCATCGTCGCGACCAATCGGACTCGCACGTGCCCCTGCGGCCGTCCGGCGACTTCTCCTGCGCATCAAATGATGGATTTGAACTACAGGTACGGTAGTTTTATTGATTATTGATTGATTCGAAGATGACATTGATTGATCTAATGTTTTTTTTGTGAATAGGATATCTTGATAAGGCTAATACTTTGTTTCGTTTCTATACAATTTTCTAGATTGCATCTATCCTACCAGTGAATCTATATTATTCTCATCTTATCTGTTATAGTAGTATTATCATGGCATCTGTTTATGGATATTGCCACATATCTCTTCTTCATTCATTATCCATCTTTTATGTCTTACCTCGTGTATTTGTATATGTTTTGCTATCAACGTCGACATTAACTTCGAAGCAGCGTTTCACGCATGACTGATTGCAGTGATAGAGAGAGATATGAGATGTAGGGGGATCGAAGGATGGAGAGATATATCTAGGGTGAGGGGCGTAGATTATTGTATGAATTTTAGAGATGAGCAAGTGATGAGCAGCCATTGCTGTAGTGGGGAAGAAAAACTGCACTACTGTATGCCTATAACTTTCGAGAAGTCCGAAAGTTTGTTCATTTTTCTTTTCGGTTTAAAAAAGTACTATTATTCCTGTTGTAATAATAATAATAGGAGGAGCATATGTGATCACCTCTAGCCGTCTATACTTCCTCATGTGTTTTATATTAGATCATAGCCTTCTGCTTCGCACTGGATCATCCAGTCAATCTGACACCATTCTCACTCCCAATACTAGTGAACACGCTTAACGAACTCTTGATAGATATGTTTGTAATGAAATGAAATGAAAAATGAAGCTGGCGAACAGAGCTTCCCCAGAATGGATTTTGCCAGTTCCTCCTTTACAATAGAGTCGGTTGGATGAATCATTGAGAGCTTTTTGCAGAACAAGCTCAAACCACGCATCATCAACAGCTTGTACTTCGCTATTTATTTATTTATTTATTACATTATATATATATATATATATATATACATTCATTAAAATATTACTTCCTTATATCTTCATGTTGCATGATTAATAGAATTTTGAAAACGACTGGCATATTATATCACGCACGATATATCGTGAAGGACGATCGATTAGATCATAGAGAGAGAGAGAGAGAGTGATTTCATATCTAATCATTGATATGATAGCCCTCCCCCCTTTTCTTTGTTTTATCTAATTCCCGTTATCTTTTGTATGACGGATCATTAGCGGCACTAATTTAGCCGCCCTTTGTCTCAGCAGCCCATCCAAAAGTGGGCGGGGCCACAGATATGGCTGGATAGATGTCCGCATGTATATTTAGCTCTGATTTAAGAATAAAATAAGAGCCAAGCGAGAGTGAAGAGATGCAGCGAGATCCAGTTTTGACCCTCCTCCTACCCCTATACTACCACCCTTCTTCTATCTCATTCCTCTCGAATTGGTTGTTGATATGTGATATAAGGAAGGTTGAGGCGGAATTGGCAAGGTTAAGGATAGAGGAAAGCAGAGATGGACAGAGAGAGAGAGAGAGAGAGAGAGAGAGAGAGAGAGAGAGAGAGAGGGAGAGAAGGTGAAAGTGTGAATAGATTTATCCCTCCTCTTAGTGATTTGTCCTCTTTTAATTCATCATCTACTTTTCCCTGTGCTTGTATCACATTAATTTGATGATCCTTATATCTTTCTCCCTCTGCCTCTCTCTCTCTCCCTTTCTCTCTCTCTCTCTCTCTCTCTCTCTCTCTACTCTCTTTCTCTATCTTTGTTCAACTACACCTGATCGCTTGAACTTGAACAAGTGGAAGAGGGGAAAGAAGTTGGATAACAAGGCGGATCATTCATTCCCCATCGTTCTATCCACACTTTTGTCTCTTTTTTTGTATCATTCTTTCTCTCTCTCTCTCCTCTCTCCTCTCCTCTCTCTCTCCATTCTCTCTATCTCTCAGCATATCCTTCCAACTTGTTTCCTACTCCACTCTTTTTTATAACCACGATGGCTTTCGTACAGTGTTTCCGCCCAAGTGTATCTCATTTCATTGTTCCTCATGGCGTAGGTTGCTGTAGGGAAGTGGCTTTTCGCACTTTGAACCTGGGGATGAACCACTGTTATGATCAAGCTGTTGGAATTCATTTTGACTTTTCACCCATGTCACTGTATCATTGATTAACGTTGACAATGTTGTTCTCTTTTCATTTTCATTTTTCTAATAGTGAACAGTGAAACACACTTTATCAAGATTAACGAAGCAATGTTTCCACTGAATATGGAGTGACATTTACGTTTATAGCACATTTAGCAAGAGTTCGTTAGCGGTCTGGCGTTCTTGATGCTCGCCAAAATGCTCCTGCTCTTGTCTTTGCTTTGGAAATCTGCTAGCATTTGTAAGATGTTGTGGACGGGAGGATGGTAGGATTGAGGAGAACTAGCACTGATGATGATCCGGTCTTCATTTCATTCTTTCTTTCTCTCTCTCTCTACCTCTACCTCTACCTCTACCTCTCCTCTCTCGCTTCTCTCAACGATATGTTCGACTCTACTCTACTCTACACTAACTAGCTGTTATTGTGTGTGCGGCTGTCTGATCTCTTGGTTTTGTAAAACGCTGGTCAACTTTGTGCTTGCCTTGTTGCATTTATTTGGTAGAAAGGTTAGAGAGTTGGCAGCGTTCGTAATTTTATTGTAAAGTGGTAGACAGACAGCGTGACCGATTTCGATCTTGATATGTATTGGAGCCATTGATAGAGTCAGGTGTTTAATTACCTATTATTTCGGATTTAATCTTCGTACGTAGTCTCACTTTTTCAAAGCTTATAGATGATTCATTTTGTTTGTATTGTTGTTTCTCTATTATAGAACATAGTTATGGTGATGGTATTTAATTTATCTATGATTATTTGTTGAATATTGAGGGAGAAATGTTAAATTTTGTGCGCTAATTCTAAATCTATTGGCCTTTCGGATCTATGAAAATATGTAATATTTATTATTGTTCGAGAGTAGATTGGCTGGCGTCGATCGATCAGTTGTTACTCTGGTATTGATGTGAAATGATGGCACACTATTGTTTTACGTCTACCATCTCCTCTACTCGTGTACTCTCTCAATATATTGCAATTGGTTTTATTTTTAAATTTAGCTCTGACCCTTTTATTGATTTGCTGAATTGTGTGATTTTTCTAGCACTTTACTCTTTAAGAAACTGAGTAGATAAGTATATAATGTCGTGTGGAATAATAATAGAACTTTATGACATTACAATGCAATCATACATTTTCATACCCTCACAGTGTGAGGATTGACCCACTATATACGGCTCATTTTCAAGGTTGACCCACTATATAAAGCTAAATTTTTTATGTGATAATTACAATCTAATCTAAAAATAACGATTTTTCTAAATCGACCCACATATAGAAATAATTCGGTGAGGGCACCGAAAATGTATGAATGCAATTAACGCATGATCATCAGATTGGAGAAAATTACCTACAAAAAGAACAGTGAATAGAAGTGTTTGATAGGCTGTGATCACATGCTGGGGTACTTTTTATGTGTGTCGAGTTCTCTCCTTCGGTCGAGTTCGCAACTCTCCAGTTCACTAAGAAGTCCGCATGATCTCATTTTAATGTCCCATTGTCCTCACCCAATAATGGGTTGACTGTCTTTTACTGTTTAATTTCAATAATCGTAGTTTAAAGGATAGTGTATACTCTAGTATTTTTTTCAATATGCAGTGCCACTTTCCTACCCCATCCTAGAGTATATGGATGCACTCCGTCTGTGCCAACAACTATGACGAATGGCACACTTGCACTAACTGTCAATCCTCCATTTACTCGCCCCCTTATTTTCACCATCGAAACGACAGAGTGAGGATGTGTTATTGTTTGTGATCAGTCTCTATGTCTATTCCATCTATTGGTCGTTCGATTATTTCGGATCAGAGGATCGATAGGAGGATAGATAGACCTATAATTGGTTGGTTGGATCGGTTGCCACATCCTCCTTCGCTCATAATTTTGTGGATCAACAGTGATCTCTGCGAGAGTTGTTACTGCTACCACATTGTTTCGGTAGCGGAATTCGATTTGAGATTTGTCCTTGATGCAAGGCATTCTATGAATTAAGACTCATCGTCTGAATGGAACGGGTGGTGTATTGAAATGCATTGAAAATTTCCATAGAACCTTAGTGGTTATCCAAAAAAACCTTAAAATTTAAGTCATTTTTGCCGATTTTGTCCAAGTTTTGTCCAAAGATTCTTTGCTTTCTTATCGTTTGAAGTTCTATCATAACACATCACTACACTAGTCCAAACTTGACCGGAGTATGTCCTTTTCTTCACTCTCTCTCATATTCTTCTTCCGCTCATCATTCTTTCAAGAAAATTTTCCCTCTATCTCTATCACGGGCTTTCTCTTCATTTCTCCCTGTCCACTCTCCTCTCCTCTCCTTCTCCCTCTCCCTCTCCACTCTCTATCTCCTCGTGTATTTTCACCCCCCCCCCCTTTCGTCCCCGCTGCTTCGTCTCCCCTGAGGGACACTAACTTGCGTCGCTCTCTCTCACTCTATCTTCCTCTCTCTTTCTTCGTAGTCGCGCGCAACTCTTTTAGCCGTCTTTCTCTATCTCCTCTCTCGCTCTGTCTCTCTCTTTCTCTTCCTCTCTCTCCCTCTCCCTCTCCCTCTCTCTCTCTCTCTCTCTCCACTGGAAGGCACTGCACATCGCAAAACGAAGGGGGGGGGAAGAGGTCTCCTTCTACTTAATCTTCAGTCTGCTCTCTCTCTCTCACTCCCCTTTTACCTATATATACTTTTTTTGTCAAGTTTTCATCTGTTGTGTTGAATCGCTTTTGACATATTCTTGAAGATTTTCTCGTCTCTTGTCTCATAGTCAAAATGAGATTTATTCGAACATTGTGCCTCATTTCATTTTCGTCAATTGTCTTTTTTTTCTTTTGTGTATGTCCGTGTGGAAAGGCGAAATTGGCATTCTTCTCCGCGAAGTAGTTGGAGAAAGTAGAGTAGATGGAGGGAGGAGGGGAAGAGGTAGAGAGAGGAGGGGAAGAGGTAAAGAGAGAGGAGTCGTAGAGGTAGAGAGAGGAAGAGGAAGAGGGTCGTGAATGAGATTCTGAGAGTGATTGAGGCGAAGATGGAAATGGGATAGGAGGAGGACGGAAGAAGAAGAATGGAGGGAGAGGCAAGGAGCCTTCAGAAAGAGGCAGATAGAAGGGTAGGTTGTCCAATTTTGAGGCCCACTCTTTTTTTTTGCTGCTCGGCACACTGGAATTGCGTCATCTTCTCATATTGAGCCATGTGCTTCATGTGATTTCGCTTAGAAAAGGTTGTGCAAATGTCGATGTGAATGTCTAACAGACACACAGATGTCGTAGTTGTCGCTCTCGCGTGATTCATCATCTATTTTTTTTATTATTTATTTATCATACATCCAAGGATGTGACAATATTTGAAGCGGCAGTTAAAAGAATGAATAAGCTAATGTGTGGTGAATCGACTATTGTCAGGAGTGCCGTGGATTTGATAGCCTGAGGGCCTGATGACGTTGCGTGACACGGACATACAGTGGTGGCCAGAAGGAAAACATATTTTGGTTTTTTGACAATAACTTTTCTTGTAGTTAACCGATCACCCTGAAATTTTTATATAGTGTGCTCAAACGTGTTTCACAATGTACACCGAGGCATGGAGCCGATTTTTCAATTTCAACGGCTTCCAGGCTACAGTATCCCAAAATGACTGTATGGCACATTTTGAGTGGTAGAAGTTGCGACGTATTTTCGTTGTTTTAAACAAGTTTTTCATCGTTTAAAAAGTACTTACACATGCTACTATAGTCATTTATGGATACTGTTTGCATTTATTGGATATTAATATTCACATCGTAGATATATTGAGAATTTCATAAGGATAACATTTTTTTCATCATTTTTGCTTGTTTCTTATGATTTTTTAAATGTATTTTCATGTATTGTTGTTTTTTTATTATGGCAAAACCGAAAGGTGTGATATATATTTACTGACGCCTTGCGCATAATCTTCCGCGGCGTTATGAATGGTCTGAAGCAATCCGAACCTGCACTCCAGCTTGGTGTAAACCAGTCAACGATCTCCTGTTTCATTAAAAAGGTCCTAAAATCCGTGAAAAACCGACAACCATCACTGCCTGGTATTTGACCCATCACCTAGCACCTTGATGACAGGAATATTATCAGCATATCGCGCGAGATCCCGCGGGCAAACTCCACAATCAACCAGCAAGAAATGACACCATACGGTGTCACTCCTCCTTCAACTCGCACCATCCGTAGACAACCCTAACACGCTGGTTTTAACGCTTGAATTTTTAGTACGAAGCCAATAATATATCCTAAGAACAGAGAGAATCGTCTGAAGTGGCTAAAGGCTCTTTTCAAATAGACAGTCGCGGACGAGCGAAAGGTCGTCTGTTCGGACGAGTCCAAGTTAAATCTCTTGGACTCGGACGGCCGGGTTTACGTTCGTAGTCCAGTCGGGACTCGAGATGATGGCCGGAAGCATCCCCCCACGGGCTAATAGATGGCAGAAGCATCATGGTGCACAGGAACTCGGGCTATGTCCTCTGCAGAAGAATCAATGGAATCATGATCGCAACGGCTATCGTACGCTCCTGCTCGCCGAACGTTGTTAGATCAGTAAGAAGCACGGAAACTAAGTACTAAATTAATATTTGTTAATTTAATCCGCTTAATAATTGATTTGCACCTGATTTTTTGCCCAAATATCATCCCCGTGAGTTATCCGCTTTGACATTGATTTAATCAATTATTCTGATTGTTAACGTGTCGAATATTGATAAAAAATTGTTTAATTGATTTTTTAAAATATATTCGTGAAGAAAAAATCGAAAAAACTGCATAAATAAGTTTAAAAATTAGAGGAGAACTAACTTCCTCAAAATGAGCCCTACAGTCATTTTGGGATACTGTAGCCTGGAAGCCGTTGAAATTGAAAAATCGGCTCCATGCCTCGGTGTACATTGTGAAACACGTCTGATCACACTATATAAAAATTTCAAGATGATTGGTTAACTACAAGAAAAGTTATTGTCAAAAAACCAAAATATGTTTTCCTTCTGGCCACCACTGTACCTAGACTGATTTGTGCGGTCAGTCATCCGGAGTGTTTCCGGATGGAGTCCACGTATGAGGGACCTGACTATGAGGAGAGGAAAGGAAAAAAAACTTATTTTTAGTCCACCTAAGAGTCGTATGCTAGCAATGGAATCAGATCAAGCGAGTAATCACGAGATGTGATCGCGTATGCGAGATTTCGTGTGTTTTGGTCAGCACGTGCTCTTTCTCTACTCCCATGCGGTCGAATCTTGTTCATGCTTGTCTCATTCGGTTTGTTTCTTCCTCCTCTTTCTTTACTTCTCCTCCGCATGCTCCTCTTTATCCTCCTCCTCCAACCTCTCTCCTCTCCTCCCGCATATCTTCTCCTCTCCCCCTCCTCCTTCCACCCCTCTCCTCTACTCCTCTCTTCTTCCTCCTCCCCCTCTCCCCTCCTCCTCCTCCTCCTTCCCAGTCCACTCATCTGTGCTCGTTTGCTGGTCGTAACTCATCATAGAGCGGGGGTGCCCCATCCTCTCTAAACTCTTTGTCCTCCAATCTGCATTCCATAATCTTCCTTCTACAATTTTATTAAGCCATGAACGGAGGACAGTGGAAACTAAGTTGTTTTGAATAGATTTTGAGTTGATTGAGGTGTTCTCCGAACGTGTTGAATCTTTTTTTTCTCTCGTAATCGACTTGTCCGTCTCTTCACGGTTAATCTTGCCAATTTGGCGACTTGTTTTTCCTCCTCCCCTCCTCTACCTCCCAATCTCCTTCTCCTCTCCCCCACCTCTCGACTTGCCATGTTTCACCAAATTCTATCGATCGCTGTATTTTCTGTTCCTCACCTTTGGCCTCTCTCTCTTCCTCTCTGGTTCTGCGCTGATATAAAGATTTCTGTATTGTAGTTGTTTATTTATTGCATTCATTTATCGTTCTGTCAGTGAGTTCACAACAGTTAGTTGATTACCATGAAGTGGGATAGATGTCCGTCGTTGTGGCCATTTCGGAATGGTGAGAGGCATTGTATCATTGAGTGCGGCAAATATTAGAGACTGCTTCCTCCACCCTCTTCGTCTTTCCCACATTGTTAGTGTTTTTTCCACTATCTCATTGTCAGCTCTTCTTCTTCTTATTCCTCCTCGGATTCCTCGTATTTCTTCTTCTTTCAACCCAATTCATTTGCTTTATTCTTCGTCTTTATTCCGCTCCCGTTCCCGCGCCCTCTATCATATGCGATCAATGCTGCATTTTTTGCAAATTGCGGCGATGCACAAGTGTTTAATATTAATAGTTTATCGTTTCTTGGATTGGACAATAGGAAGTTACGATATACTGTGAACAATATGTATTGATTAAATAGGAAGAACGACGAAAATGGCGCAACATTTAGATCACAGCTTTGATGTTTTCGTGAATTGGGCGAGGAATAATTGTGTAGACGTTGTATATCCTTGTTCGAGAACACAAGGATGTTATGTCGTTTTCTCTCTGCTAGATATGATGGAACACTTCATGTTGGTTGTTCAACTGTTCAACCCCCCCCCCCCCCAGTTGAGATTCTCCCATCTCCCAGTCACACTCACTGGGGAGACGGGCAGATAACGAATGCCCCCTCCTCTCCACCCTCACTCACTCTGTTTTGTTTTTTGGTTCTCTATTGTTGACTAGAAGTTTCCGTTTTTGTGCTCTATAACTTTCGTATTCCTTTATATTTTCATATTATTAAACGCGCTCGCCGAGCTAATTACAAAAACCTCCGCTCTGGCAATGCTCTCTCGCTTTCTTTGTACACGAGAGCATTGTCATAGCGGAGAGTAAATTTGGCTCGAGGTGTGTATTTAAAGTGCGGCTATGGCTATTATGTAATGGCTGCTCAATACTGTTCTTCTCTTCGCATGGGCCCTTTTAGTCTTTATTTCGCTTATAATTTAGTCTTTCCCTATTTCTCTGCCGCTTTCTGCCTTGTACACTATTCATCTATCCCACTGTTGCCCTTCGGTTTTCGTCATTTTTCAGTCTCTTTCTGTCTGTCTCTATCCCTGGGGACCCTCTCATTTTCACATTTTCTCTCGTCATTCCTTTTTTGCCTAAAATCTTTGCACACGCCATATAACAGACTGACGCCTCTGCCTTCCCCGTTGGGTCCCTTTGTCTGAGTCCCCTTCCCCCTTTAATGGGGACTCCACGTTCCCTCTCCATTCCCTTGCACTACTTTCATATTGATGTTGTCCGTATATCCCACATCCTCCATATCCCCTATTCCTTGTGTCCCCTCCTCCTCCTCTTTCCCATCATCATCCCGACCATACATTGCCATACCCTCGCAGTGCGAGGATTGACCCACTATATAAGGGCCATTTTAGGCCACTTGATAAAAAAGGAAGCTAAAAATGACGCTTTTTAAGCGATAATAACGAATTTTATGTATCAACCCACCATATTTCGAGAATTGACCCACTATATAAAAATAGACGGCGAGGGTACCGAAAATGTATGATCCCGACGTTCAATGTGTTCTCTGAATCCGTCTATCCGTCGTTCTCTGCGTCTCTCCAACTCGTCCACTCTCTCAGCGTCTCATCTCTTATTCATTTCCACCCTGCAACATGAGTGTCAATGTGTTGCTGTTGCATGGGAGTAGCCATGAATGTCTGTGCAACCCTGTCTCCTTTTCTGGTTGATAAAGACAAGACTTTGACAGCAGGACCATGTACGGGAACATGGGTGGGATTTTACGTTTACGGATTTTGCGGATTTTGAAACTGTAAAATTTTCATTTCCGCCCATCCCTGAAGAGGAAGTATTGCGATAACTCTGATATCCACCATAATTATATTAGCCTGAATCAGGAACTCTCTCCGTGTGTAATAGATAGACCAGTGGCAAAATATGTGGATATGTGGGGTATGGCTTGGAATGGTGAGGAGGGGGGTTAATATTTGATGATTACTCTCAATTGAGTATGGCATGCAAGTGGGCAGTTATGAAGACGAAGACGAATGGATTTGGGTATGGGGAGGAGAGGAGAGGAGAGGAGTGGAACCTCGTCTACCTTGTCTGCGTCGTCTGCCTCCTATACTCTACCTACCTACTCGCCACATTGCCTTGATTCGATTCGTTGCGAGGAGGAAGAGACTTGTTCTTCTGCTCACCTCTACATTCGTTCATTCTCCATCGTCGTTCTTTGGCATTCATTGGTGGCTCATCGACGCTGACGTCATCACATTCCAGATAGTCATGGGACGACGTCGATCAGAGGTGCGAGAAATGTGTGTTCGAAATTAATCTTTTCCACTTTTCCTTTTCCAAATCCACTCAAATCCAATCTTTTCCACTTTTCCAAAGACTTTTCCATACATCTTATCGATGTGTGAATCTGAAGAACGCTAATGTGGTGCTACTGATTATCTCACTGATGGGTCCCGTTCTCTGTTTTGAACGATTATTCATGGTCTCGTGACGCTCGAGTGGAGCTCTAGAAGCCGATTGAGTAAAGTATTATTATGCCCTGACTGCCTGACTGGCCCCCGTCTCCTTCCTCGTATTTTTATGCATCGATGGACGTTGTTAGATCTGTTTTGTACGTCATTCGGCCAGCCAGTGACTGAATTTGGACTTTTGTTGGAATATTTGACGAATTTAGTCTGGATAATATGATTTTCCTTATCTATCTGGCCTACATGGTGGAGTATGAATAATATCGATTTTACTCATTCCATCTCCACCTAGCGGTTATCGCTTGACTTGAACACATTGTTATAATTATTATTTTTATTATTTTTGGAATAATCTCCCTGATGCTATTGTGCAGGCGCCACCAGCAGTCTTTCGTAATCATGTAAAAAATATACCATATAATGTGATTGTCCCTGAGGCACATATTCACACATGAAATATTCTGAATTGGTAACATTCCTGCTGTCTCTTCCTCCCCCCCCCCCCACATCTCACCGATTCGCCTTGGCGACGGACATCCTTCACAAGACTACCTAACAGATATTCCCGATCATCATCCCCGATGCGTTCATTTAAAGGAATAAAATATTATTATTAATATTATTATTGTGATTATGATTTTTTGTAACCGAGAGAAGTGGGGGACAGAGAGCCACACTACTGTACGTGATCGTGTGTTGGTCTTTATTTGTCTTCCTCATTCATCATCATCACAAATATGTGAGAAGATTAAGGGAGATGATCCGTCCTTTATCCGTCCGTATGTCTATCTAGCAGGGGCTTGTTGTGTGATGGTCATCATTAGCGTGATTACTAATGGTTATTTTTACCTCACACTCGCACACTAGTTGTGCCTAGTCTAGTTCTAGTGTAGTGCCTAGTTCACTAGCTTGCTATAGCTTGCTTTTGCTAAGGTTAAAAAAGCCTGGCTAATAAATTTCAATGATGTCGCTGTGCGCACAGATATTTGGTAGTCCAGTTAGTTTTAATTTTAGTATCCCGGTTTTCTGAATGTTTAGAGTCATAAGTGTATTTCAAGGTCATTTATTGCCTATTTGAATGTTTAGGCAACTTGCCCTTCTGCAGATCCCGATCCTTTTGCTCTTTTGACTCTCTGTTATTTTCTCTCAAATAATGCAAATAGAGGAAGGATTATCGTGTACTGTTCCGTATCGACTTAGTGGTGGGGGATGAGGACATGAATAATAATGATAACAATGGTCGTTGTTGTTGTTTTCTTTGGTATTCCGGGTATTAGTTAGACAGTAGAGTGTCACTTTATCTGCTACTGTTGTTCTCGATGGAACACTACTGTGCTTGTTTTGATCATCACATATGTTTACCAGGGGGAGTGGGTTTACGGGGCACGGTGGTTGTGCATATATAACGCTAAAGGGTAAAGGTAATCCCGTTATTACACGTTGTCCTGCGGGCGATCGCTGCAAGGCCAGTGATTATTCAGTGATAGTGATAATTATTCTCATTCTTCTGCCCTTTCTCTCCGCGGTGCAGTCGGTTGGACCATTCTCTTTCTCCACCCTCGACTTCATTCGCCTATTCCACCAAGAGAAAAGGAGCAACAGTTGAGTCACCTCCTAGAAGACTCCTAGAAGCCTTCTAGAAGTTAGGAGCGGTATTCTCATCTTGTCAAACAGGCCTCTTTTTTTGTTTTCGTGGGTTATTTGACAATTGTAACGAACTGATATGCGGACGTTTTCTTGAAAGGAGATGAATTCTCTCAGGGACTAAAGGATAGATCTTGTGGATAGGAAGATTACCCCGGTTTGGCCCCCTCTGCATATAATATGCTGACAGTATAAACTATTAGAATAGTGATAATTATTATATTCGTTGATAATGGCTGTTGTAGGATTGGGAAGAAATATCTCGTAGAGCCAAGACTCGCACGCAACTCGCCTACTTGTTTACATTTCCTCATAACACACATGCGAGACACTAACAACACAAGTGTTCAAAAAAGTAGTGTGTTATAACCTTGTTGATTCCATGTTCCGTGATTATCGTTAGTACAACTATTCGTTTATAATCTGATACTTGCTTGATTTTGATAAAATATTTTAAACATCCTCAGTATCTTTGCTCCTGAATAGTATATTGCGTAGCATTATTTATTTAAAGAATTTTTCAATTATTGATTTATCGATTTATTGATTTATTCGATTTTTCAGGTACGTCCATCGATGAGTTCGTTGTCGGGTGGAGGAGGTGACGGGATGGTGATAGGAGGAGGAGGAGAGGTGAACAACTGTGATATGATGATGGACGGAACGACGACGTATGGCAACAATAGCACGAATACGGGACACAATAGCAGCAACAGTATACGGACGAATCATCATCGCATGAATGGTATGTACTGTGCCATACGAGGGCATCCTTTGTTGCTGGAAATTAAAATCGGGTTTCCAAATTGAGGGACTCACTATTGGGTTTTTTCATCATTTTGAGTGATTTTTTTCATTTTTGAGTGGCTTAACCGGGTGGCTTTCTTGTCACTAACGCCAGTGCAGCCCACGTATGGTGTACATCACAACCTACTTTTGGCAAATACCGTCAAAACGAAAAAAAGTGAAACATTTTTCAAAAATTTTGAAAAATTTTGACAAAACTTCACAAGATTCCCTGTTTGAGCATTTTTCACGATCTTGATGATGTATTATCTAAGGTTTTTCATTGTGGATGTGTTTGCCCAATACAGTTATGCACGACAAAAGTGAAAAAATTAATCGGGAACGCTCCACAGTAGAATTGGTATACTGTAGCATACTGTAGAATCTTACCGTAAAACTGCTGCCATCGAGCTTTTTTCGTCTAATAATGGTTATATATAGCATTACCTGACTTCCTATAGCGAATTTGCACTGTTTGGATCTTGGCAAAGATCAGGCTGCAAAAGTGGTATACTGTAGAAAATCCTACCGTATACCAGTTTCACAAAACAGTGTTCACAGTGATTTATTTCAAAATTATTCTTCACTTGTAAATTAGGCAAGCTCAGAGATGCTCAAATACCCCATTACCTAATAAAAAACTAGCAACCCCATTTAGATATCATGATTTAAAATTTTCAAAATCTTGTGAACTTTTGTCAAAATTTTTCAAAATTTTTGACAAATGTTTTGCTTTTTTTCGTTTTGACGGTATGTTGAGTGAATGAATTTATTTTTACGTCTTTGGGAAGTCGGCCAAATCTAGATACTGTGAGCAAGAACAAGCGTCGCTATCATTATCGATTAATTTCTTATAGTTTAGGCGTGGTCTCGATCCACCTGGGCGACGCAGGCATGTCCGACCACGAGATGAGCATGTCCGCACGGGCAGCGAGTACGGTAAGTGATATGTCCCTTATTTGTTTGACCCAGCGTACGCTAGTTGACATGTTTGAATTCCTACAGTATGCTAGTGCGCTTTCATGGTAGTGTGGAAAAATTGGTAAATTATTGATTGAATCATTGTGATGATAAGACTAAATTAGTATGTAGATATATTTGGATGACAGTATCGACAGTTTGTATGAATTTGATGTTTTTGATCTTCGATCTTTGAAATTTGGTCTTTGATCTTTGATCTCTTTCAGGGTGTACGATGTGCGAAATCGGAAGGGTGCAAGACGGGCGTCGCCTTCATCTGCCTCACCGTCTCGGCCTTTCTCAACTTTTTCCTCCTCACCAGTCAGTTTTCGGCAACACATATTATACTAAGTGTTATCGCATTGTTGATCTGTTAATTCAATGCGGAGTCGATGACCGATCACTCAATATAATTTGTTATAAATTGATGCATACTTAACTGTTCCATCTTTAGTGCAGTACAGTATCCGCTGGCATTATACCGTAACCCATTACAGTAATCCACGACATTGTACCGGCCGAGCCGCTGCCTGATCTGGTCTTTATGCTCATCCCCCAACAGAGATGGGCGTGGTCCTTGGGCGATGTGCTGTCGACGCTCAGGTGATTTGGGGTTTTTTTGGATTATTGATTAATTTTTGGGTTATTGATTGATTTTTGGATTATTGATTGATTTGCCAAGTTATTTTAAGTATATTTTATTGATTGATTTATCTTACTATTATCAACCGTTCCTTTTCCAGTTCTGTCGTCGGCTTCACGTGCATTCTGCTGCACGAGCGACGATGGGTGGTCCTGCGACGAGCGTTCCTACTTGGAGCGATACTGTAAGTGGATTGATTATGGTATTGATTATTGATTGATTTCCGACTTTTTTTGCTCTCTTTGTGTGAAGAAATACTAAAGAAAGAAAATCCTCTTATAATTATGATGTGATATTTTATCGATCCAGTGATTTTTTCGGCTTAGTTGAACATAAAGAGTGTTAAACCGTAACTGTAAACTTTGAGAACTGTAAATAGATTATTTTTATCTTGAAAGGATGCCCTTTTGTTGTGATTCACGAAATATGATTCCATACGTGGGCACGCTGGGGGAAAGGCTGTGCGCAAACCGGGAAATTGTAAGGCAAGGCTATGCGCATGGCCATTTTTTAGCCGATTTGACTCGAAATTTTCCAATTTTTGCGAGGTAAAGCTATGCGCAAGGCCCAGAAAGGGAAGGCAAGGCTGTGCGCAAAAAGAATTCGTTTTCACGCGCCCACCTATGTATGATTCATGGAAATTGTAGACATGTATATGTTATTCATTTAACTCATTTGAAGGAATAAAATATTATTATTATATTATTATCCTTTCCAGATACGGTCTTCGTGCGATCCTGCTCGGTGTGACCTTCCTGCCGCCCTCCATTCATCCACGAGAGGCCATCTGTCAACCGAGAGTGGGTTTATTTTATTTTATTATTATTATTTTTATTATTATTTTTATTTTTATTCTAAATATTGCCAGTACATTCTCGCAGTCTATGCAATTGTAATGTACTAGAGGAATTTTTGCGATCTATCCTAGCCCTGAGAATCTATGCGTATGGCTTTGTTTAAAACATCGCGATAAACTCCATGAATAATTCCCTTTAACTGTCTGTCAGATGACCATTTCAGGGACATTTTTCTGTGTATAGACTGTTCATAGCTCGAAAATGAGCTTTAATCACTGATTTCGGCATTTACAATAATATAATAATAAATAAATGATGCATTGATTGCAGGCGAATGGCACGACGCAGAATGGCATGTACGCCTTTGAGATTGCCCAGAGGTGGGTCGTGGTATTTTTGTATTATATTAACCTTTATATTTAAAAAAAATTACATTTAAAGTGCGTACTTGCACATCGATTAATAGTATTATTAAAATTGAAAATTGCATTCTTGTCTTATTTTATTCAAAGATTTCAAGCATATGTCGAAAAGTATGTTACAGAGTACCAAGCTTGACCGGATTTTGAGCCAAAATTTCATAAAAATCGAAAAACCTGACCGGATTTTGTAGCCAAATTTGCCAAAAATCTAAAAACCTGACCGAATTTTGAAAACCGATAACCTAGCTCTATGATTTCAAGCCGTTGAATTACGGTTTCACCGAGTCTTTACAGTTTGAGAATTTATTGGTTGTGCGGTCATAACTTTGTCGTCGCATTAGTATATTAGACAACCAAAATATATGTAATGTGCTTATGAATAAGTATTTGATGGAAGGGTTAAATAAATGTAATCATGGTAACTATGCCTATCACTTTACAGATTCGTGACGTACGTGGTAACGCTCGGTCTGAATTCGGGTCAGGACAAGATTTTGTGCGGAGATCTCATGTTCAGGTAGACGCTTTATGCATTTTGGGGTAGTTTGTATATTTATTTATTAATTTATCTATTCGTAAAGTAAGCATAAACATGAATTTTGACATGTGAAACTGTTTTTTTTAGTTGTTTGCACCAGGTAGTTTGCTGTTTCAGTGATTGCAGAAATGTGTAAGATAATGATATTTAAACAATCGTCCCTTTACACATATACAACAATAATAAAAATTCAGTGGCCACACGGTCGTGCTGACGGTCATGTACTTCACCATCCTGCAGTACACCCCGCGGGGTCTCGTCGCTCTCAGGTATACGGCATACGGTAGGCATCGTTACATTTGCCTTACGTGTGCCTACGCGGTAACCTCCTCCGCTGCGTCCTTGTCGTTACGGCGGAGGTTACGGCGTAGGCATGTAAAGCAAATTTAACGATGCATTAGGGTGCTGGGCTATCGTATTGAACATTTTTGGTATTAAACACATCTAGCTCTGCGATGGATCTGTAGCGATATGAGATGGTTCCACTGATCCCTGGTTCTTGCAATGTTCATAAAGTCTGGTCATAAAGTTTTCTTCACACAAATTCACCCGATTCATATCATATTCTATATCATAGCATCAATAGGAAGGAATTGCGGAAAAATTAGAATGATACGGATGTATTTTGGACTTCATGAATAAGATAGACTATATAATCGACAGCTACCACATTCACCCATTGTCAGCGTAATCCCTGATGCTTACAGATACATCATGGCGCCGATAACCTTCTGCGGCATCGCTGCTCTCGTGGTCTCTGGTGAGTTCCATCTATAATAGTTGATCTTTGAGCTTTATGAAAATAATAGTAATAATAATACTTTGTTACTTCAATCGAACACACCCGTGATGGGATGGATGGATCTGCTAAAAAAGATTATGATGACGATGATCTTTGATCTTTTGAATAGTAATAATGATGATCTCGCATATTTCGCATAATACTGATGTTGATCTTTGATCTTTCCCATGATAATAATGTTGATCTTTGATCTTTCGCACGATAATAATGTTGATCTTTGATCTCTGATCTCTTACAGGAGGTCACTACACGATGGACGTCCTCGTCGCCTACTGGCTGACCTCTCACGTCTTCTGGAGCTACCATCAGATATTCGAGATGCGCAGAGCGGAGCGGGCGCAGGCGCCACTCTCACGATTGTGGTGCGTGCTTTGAACATGCTATTGATCGATTTATTGATTTAAAAAATTTTGCGGGTGGGTATCCTACTTTTTCAAAACTTTGCTGGTGGGTCTATCCCATGGGATGAGCATGGACCATGTCTGATTGATTTCTTTCTTTCTTTCACATATCGAGTAGTACTACGTTACAAACTGTCGCATTTGAAGAAAAAAACACGACGTAGCTATTCCACCTATACTTTATTTCAAAATCGAAACTTGAACATAATCTGAGGCCGTTTCCATGAACGTTGGCAAACCGTTTACCGGCAAACGTTCATGGATACCTATACAGAAGTCATACTAGACTACGCAATTGAAGTTATACTATGTGTGAATGATTTCTCCTCCTTTTAAACATAAATCGTCATATCATTGTCTCAGGTGGTTCTGGTTGTGTTTCTGGTTCGAGTCCGAGGTGCCCGAGGGCAAGATTCGCAACCGATGGGACTGGCCGTTCCCCGGACCCGAAGTGGCTCATCAGTGGATGGAGAAGGTCAATCGGGCACTCGAATGATTTACATCAATCGGCTTATTGATTGATGCAAGGACCATCCTAATCTTCCTCAGGTTTGATCTTTGATCTTTGATCTTTGGACGCTTGATCTTTGATCTATAATCTATCATGATCTTTGTTATCTATATTCTTACGTGGATTATAGTATTATTTATTGCAGGAAGCTGTACGTACACTCTCACTGTATCTCTCGAGTAATCAGCGACTACGGTAGACGCATACCGTAACCCCCGGCTGATCAATCGATATTCTTGTATATCCTCCTCATCCATCACCATGTCACTGTTGTGTACGGGTTGCCGAACGAATTCCAATGATGCCCTGCTATTCATCATCATCATCATTATCAAGTATATGATCCCCTAGTTCACCATTTTGCCCTCGTTCCTTCCCTACTTGTCTATACATGCTGCCCTGCATCCCCCACATGTCTTCATTTTCTGCTCGTTAATGCCCTTTAAGTTATTACGTCACCGAAGCTTCGCCTCTTTTCCTCAATCCATCTCGGTTTCCCCTGCATTGGTCACACATTTGATTTGACAAGTTTGCATCTTGTTGTTTCCCCACACACAAATATCCCCTCGTTGAACTCGTGGTAAATGATATCTTCGGTGACTGTTTTCCCCTCGTCGTACACATCTTCTTTATATTAGTTTCATCGTGTTTTGATTTAGGCCACGCCCATTTTCATATTGCGCAAATGTTGTCGTATGTTTTCACTGTTTTTCATCATCGTACTTTGCTCGCTCTTTGTATTTCCGAAACCATGCCCACGTTTTCGTATGACCATTGCGACAATCGCGAACATCCCAAACCCAAACCTGCCTCATGTATGTTTCTATCAGCACACCGAACTATCTGCTCTTATCCACCTCCCCCCCCCCCCCCTACATCATTTACCCTCTGCTACCGATGCCGGTTACTGATCTCGCAACGCTCCCCACTTCATCGATCTATCCTTGAACATTTTCTTGGTACGGTAAGAGTACGGTATTGATCATCTCTTATCATATTATTGATTACCTCTCTGTCTCATCTTATCTTCCATCTATGCCGACTACTTTCAATAGCCATCCATACGCTCTTTCGATCGAAATTACATAATTTGCTTTGTTTTGATATCCGTCGTCTTATCATGAGCACAACGAAATTGAGATTAGTGCGCTACCGTAATCATCGACCACACCACCTCACCACCCCCTACACCATCTCTCCCTGTTGTACTCTACTTGTCTAGTTGATTGCTCGGTGCTAGAAGTAGTGTATATGGTCAAGCTTAATATACCCCACCCCTCATTTCCGCCCATCTCATCACTACACACCCATACATTCTCAATAAGATCTACGTGTCGACCCCTACCCCCGTTGTCTCTTGGCTCCGCCCATTTTCCACAATCAATCAATCAATAATGTATATTAGCATTTACTCTTTCGATGCTCTGCCCCTGTTCAGTTGTTGTTTCCCCTCTCTCAATTTCGGGTCGTAGGCCGGTCGCTTCTTTGTCGGTATTTATTTCAGTTGATTTTATTTTTATTTTCGTCTTTACGATATCTCATCTTTCAAAAGAGTGTTTATTATTATTATAGTTTCTTTCAATTTGCTCTTTTTCCCTCTCATTTTCAAATTCTCGGTAAGCCCCCCACTCGCAAACTGTGATAGTCAAAATGCTCGAGATTGAAGCGATTGGTCGGTTAGGCTCCGCCCACTTTTGGTTGGCCCCGCCCACTTGGTTGGCCCCGCCCATAATTACATTGGTTGTTTCACACACGACGATATATATGTTTAAATGGTTTTATATGTCTCTTAATAAGTGTCTCGCAAGCGAGAGATAAACAAAAGATTTGTATTATTGTTATTATGTGTTGTGTTACGGTCACATCTGGATTGTGCGTGTAATGACAGAAGCGGTGATGAGATACCGAATGTGGATATTTGATGTATGTACTGAGGGACTTGGATTACGGTGGGAATGGTGTAATTAGATAAACGCGTAATTGATGCACATGCACTTCATTAAACGCGCTGCTAATATGGTGTTAAAAGTTACTAAAAGAATGGAAATAGACGAGACGTGAGTGCGTGAAGGAAAGTGAATTTTTGATGAGCGAAAACATGACAATGCTGAATTGAATCTAATGCAGTGCAGTACTAGTTATGCAATTGTCGCGTCCGCAATCTGACAGGTTACAGCAGTTGTTCGAATCTTGAGGCAGGGTACGAGAGGGGATGTTTACTGCGTTGTTTACAACTCAAGAAGCTTTGAAACTCTGACCACACTCTGGATGAGCAGAGTTTCCTCACAGCGTTTCTCCAACACAGGGAGAGTGGTCATTTAAAACTCGAAAAATGCCAATGAAAACACGGTATGGTGCACTTTAACAATCTGCGCTCTCTCATTTTTGCGTGATCTCTCTCTCTTTTTTTCGCTCTACTCTTTTCTTTGCCATTTCTCGACCGCTCTCGAAGTGTTTCTATCTCGTTTCCTATCTCCGAATATTATCTTTTGTATGACTAATTAGGAAAGTGTGATTTTCTCTCGTAGTATCCCTTATCTTTGGTCTTTGTGATCTTTGATCTTTGATCTCTGTTCTATAGTTTGTATTTTTGATGGTCTTTGTCATCATATTCTTCTATCTTTTCATTCAATCAATATCTGACATTTCCATGTGTTACTCTTGCATCATTCGTTGGTATGAGTCATCCTTCACAGCGTAAACACTACTGGATTATTAAAGTGTTCCCTCTCACTACCGTCCGAGCCTAACCATGTTGCGATTAGCCCTGCCTTACTCTGTCTTCTATCCCTGGTCTCTGAACTTTGATCTTTGATCTTTAGGCGAGGTGAGGGTCTCTGAACTTCGCTCTCACATCAGTCATTTGTACGGTCGGTGCTTGATTGGTCTTTCGATCAGCATGATTAGGATGATTAGGGAGAGGGAGAGGGAGATAAGAGAGGCATACAACGAGGCTAGCAGTGAGACCATGATAATTCATAGTGGATATATTTTTTAAAATTTTTAATTTAGGATGGGGCGCATTTTACATTTAATCATGCACTTTATCGAGATCAACGAAACGGATCTGTAATGACGGTATTGCACAATGACTTGCAAAATAGGTCATTTTTGTGCTCATTCTCTATTTTGCTATCTTCTGTGTTCGGTCACTTTTTAGTAATAATTAGTAATAAGTTTCGCAAAAGATGAATTCTCTCATTTTCCTATTGCAAATCTTCTTCATTTATATCGTTCCTTTTACTTGCTGAAACATCTTCACGATGTATGGTAAATAAATAAATATTTGAGCTGTAGGATAGCAAAGACGCGGCAATTAGAGAAACATTCTCTCGTATGTGAGATACGAGTATGCGAGTAGTACTCACTTACTGAGTACGCTTACTCCAATCCCCGTTACGATGCGAGAGACTATCTATCGTGTCTTTTTGAGAGAGTTGGAGTAAGCTAACCTTGCTCCGTGGTAGTCCAGTTAGACAACGTATCTCTAATTGTCAGAGAATGTTGACGTGAGTGTTCATTCTATTCTTTTTTCGTATAAAAAGGCCTCATAATAGCAAACCTCTTCTGTATTATTCATGTATGATATATGAGATGTTTGGTTTTACACGTGTACTTGTGATGATGATTGTTCCTCTCTCTCTCCCTCTCCCCCCTCTCTCTCTTTCTCTCTCCCTCCCTCTTCCTCTCCCTCTCTCCATCCACGCTGCCTTCCTTTGTTCCTCTCGTTGTTATCTTATCACCACTCACTACTATTAGCCATAATCAGATGGCGCGTGCGCACCATTGATTGATTGTTATTTTCTGTTCCAATTACTTTGGCTTTTGAAGATTTCCTCATATTTGTAAAATTTTTGAGGCATGTTTGAATTTTTAACAAGACCAAAATCGCTCCTTGCCATATCTCTATGTATTTGTGATTTATTTTTATATACGATGCTTAGTTTCGATACCGTAATGATACCGTAACCGCCTCATTCATATACCGTATACACGCAGTACGCCAAACCGTTTTCAGGTGAACCTGACGTCACTAGCTTTGTGACGTCACGTTTGCCTATTCTATTCTTAATGTATACCACCAGTACAGATGGCGTACGTCGACTACGCGGGCGCCGCCCTGCCCTCTCGACAGCAATTAGATGCGATTCACGCGAGACTCGTCACGTTCCCGCTGGCCAATCCACACTCCAGACACGCTGTCAGTGGCAATACGGCCGCACTCGTGGAACACGCGAGACAGAGGTACGGTGGGTGGATACTGTAGGAGTACGGTAGGCAGAGGTACGGTATGTGGACATTGTAGGAATACGGTAGGCAGAGGCACGGTGGGTGGATACTGCAGGTGTATCGTAGAGGGAACATGCTGAACTGTGGTCTTTGTAGACACTACGTCGATATAGCGCTGTCAGGTTTATTACGGAAGATGATAATCTAGAATACTATGCACAACGTGTTTTGCTGATCTTTGATCTTTGATCTCTGGTCCTTACAGGATCTACGCATTCCTGCACACGACTCGTGACGACTACGATCTCGTCTTCACCTTCAACACTTCTCATTCCATTCGAATGGTCACCGAGTCATTCGTGTTTCCTCCTCGAACCGAGCGGTCGACCGACGATGACCCGTCCATGGTGTACACGGTGGCTGATTGTCGAGGTTTGATCTTTGATCTTTGAACTTTAATCTGTTGGTGCTTATCTGATTTGAGCCTTTGATCTCCGGAAACCTTTTTGTTGTTCTTGACGCTTGAGTGGTTGATCTGTAGTAGAGGTTTCATCGACCCTCGTTGAATGATTCCACACGGGAGAAATTATAAGGCTTTGCCAGTAGTTTTTCCTGATTGGAATAACTTACTTCAATCAGTTAACGACGGAACTTCGTCACATTATTTGTTTCTATACATTTTACGGGATATAAGACTAGAGCTCATAGTCGCTCTATTGGCTGATCTTGATCTTTCTACCCTACCGTAACCCCTCATTTCAGGTCCCTCATTCATCTATCTGCTCGACTCGCACACATCGGTAGTGGGAGCGAGAGAACTGGCGAGAGATCGAGTGGATCACATCTGCTGTCTCGATGAACTACCAGAAGATTGGGACAAGGAAGCACCGATTGTACGGTTGTTGATCTTTGATCTTTACAGTGTGATGTTTAATCAGCTTTGATCTTTGATCTTTATAGTTTGATGTTTAATCAATCTTTGATTAGCGTATTATAAGCGGATCTTTGATATCGATAGCCATACTCTAGATCTTTGATTCCTTTATGCTACTAATCTTTATAGTTTGATCTTTGATTTCTTGCAGACGACTGAGCATCGAAGTCTCTTCGTGCTGACGGCCATGAGCAACTTCTGCGGCCGCAAGTACCCGCTGAGTGCGGTCGAGGAGGCACAGAAGAGAGGTTAGTGTAGTTTGTAGTTTGATCGAATAATTGGTAGATTGCATAGACATAGAGGCCGAAACACCATAAGGCACATTATTAGCTAACTTATTTATTTAAAAAAAGTTACATTTAAAGAAGGGGACCCACAAGATTTGGGCTGCGCTATTGACATGATGAACGTGGGACATAGAAAGTGACATTATGTTCTCTATTAGATATGAGCGAAAAAATAAAAATTAGATAAAGATAAAGACTATTAGATAAAAAAAAAAATTAGATATGAGCGAATGGGTGGGTAGAGCGTGTAGCTCAGTTGTTAGTAGTCAGCGCTTGTAACCGCTCCACGCGGGTTCGATTCCCGTTTGCAATTTTCTATATATTTGTGCTTCAATTTCAAAAACTCGCGCCTTTCCCTGGGCATATCAATGAACTTTAAGTCCGAATTACGGTATTCCGTTGCTTCTAAAATTTTAGAGAAAATTGCTTTTGTATACAAGGAGATGTGATCTATAGTTCTGCCCGGCCAGTTTAGTCACGAAAAAACTCGTGGGTCCCCTTCTTTAAACAACATGCATACTTATTCTTGTACATCTATTAATATTATTAAAATAATTTAGTTTTGTTTATGAGTTTGAAGAGGAAAGAGAGCTAATTCGAAATGATTGATTAAAAAGAATGCTCACACTGAAATTGTCATATTTTTTTCAGGCATCTCGGTTCTCCTCGACGCCGCGTCACTAATGTCATCAACGCCACTGAGTTTGGACCTGGTCAAGCCCCACTTTGTCGCCTTCTCCTTCTACAAGGTATGCGTAGTTTCATCTTTGATCTTTGACCCCATATAATTTAATTTATTTATCTCTTCTGTACCGTGTTTTCTTGTAAAACGCATACATTATTATTATTATTATTATTATTATTATTATTATTATTATTATTATTATTATTATTATTATTATTCTCGCAGATGTTCGGTTACCCTACGGGCATCGCTGCGCTGCTCATCCATCGCAGCGCCCGCGGTCTGCTGCACAAGAGGGCGTTCGGCGGGGGCACGGTGGCCGCCTATCTGCCCCAGCAACTCTATCACAGGGACAAGGACGAGTACCACAGACGGTGAGGGCTACGGTACTTTTGGGTTACTGTAGTTTTGGGTTACGGTAGTTTTGGGCTATGATTTTTTTTCTTTCAGAAATGAATGAGTGAAGACATTGAGAGGAAAATTGAAATTATTTTTATTTCTTTTCAGATTCGAGGACGGCACGCCGAATTACTTTGCGATGGCTGCGCTGCGTGAGGGATTCGACGAGCTCGATAGATACGGTGAGATTTTTTTAATTTGGGAATTTTTTTTTTGTTGAATTTTTTAAGAGACCAAGATGGAGGAATGATATGAGATAAAGTTAAAGTTAAATAAAAATATCTATCTGAAAAGCGAAAAATAACTTCGGTGTATTGTATTGATTGGTTAATGTAGCGCATTCCAGCCAGACTATGCTCTTGTTATTCTATTTTTTGGTTTACTTTGGTGAAAATTGCTAATTCTACTAAATATCTATTGCCCATATGTAGGCGGAATCGTCTCTATCAACGCGCATCTCGATGCGTTGACGCACGCGGCACGCGCCATGCTCCTATCGAAGCGGCACGCCAATGGCCGGCCAGTCGTCGTACTGTACGAACACGAAGAGGTACGAGTCATGCATTTTCGCTGCCCTCACAATAGTTTTTTTTAATAATTGGTCGATTTAGAATTTTTTTCTCACATAAATAGTAATTTTTCTCTTTAAAAAATGAGCTGTATCCTCACATTATAAAGGTATTAAGAGCTCGGATCTGTAAGACTCGAGCATTGTCCGGACATTTCGCCAAGAATTTTGATTCAGGCCACTGTACTTTATGGGTGTAGGATACCTTGGGCCCACATTACAAAATGGTACCCAAAGTGGCCCTAGCAGTGGAACGCGGCGTGCCAGGTGGGCGCCAAGTTTGAAAACTCGATTTTCATATTTTTCCAACCGAACAAGCTAGAGTCCAAATTTTTTCGGCATTGTGTTAGGCATGCCCAATGTGCACAGAAACACTATTGAGATTAATTTTAAGCAATTCCTAGACTGATTTTTTGACCCGAATTTTCGGTTTTTTTCGATTTCTCGGCATCTCAATTTCAATTCCGCAAAAGTTCTCTAGTATATCCATGTAGCCCAACTACTAGTGCATGTAACCCTGCTAGGCGGAAATCGATCTTGGATTGCGCGTGTCGGAAAAAATCGGTCTGAGTGTCTCCAAGTCTCAGAATCGTTATTTCATGATTTTTTGCTGTATTTGCCAAACGATTAGTGCGGAATTGCAGTCTACTCAAAGTTTAGAAGTGAGTCGAGTAAAATGACACAAGAAGCCCATCACTTGGATCAATTTGAAAATTTCGATTTTCATGAGCCGGGGGTCATGGTCGAAAATTTCAAAATTTTTCAAGTTTGAAATGTTTTCATTTATGGTGCTTCCTGTGAAGTACTAATGATGTGAAGAATATTCAGCCAATGCTCAATGGTTGATCTCTCCTTTCAACCATTTTTCGAAAACATTTATGTTGAATGCGTGCGAAAAAGTCAGAATTGTGCTTGAATCAGTTTCCAACTTGCTTTCTCTAACACTCTATCTAAGTACTTTGCAATGTACATAATCAATATGAAAATCGTTAATTTTGGAAAATTCATATTTTTTTACCATGGAAATCGATTTTTTCAAAAGTGAGCCGAATGCCGGGATTTAAGTTCTACTATGTTTACTCATCATGAAACTTCACATTGTCGTTGTCATTTACTAATTGTCGCGGCATTCCAGTCGAAAAACTGCAATATTTCAGAAATTTTCCATGAAAGTAGGCACTCAAATTGATTTTTTTGAATTTTCCTAAATTAACGATTTTCATATTGATTATGTGCATTGCAAGTTACTTAGATAGAATGTTACAGAAAGTAAGTTGGAAACTGATTCAAGCGCAATTCTGACTTTTTCGCACGCATTCAACATAAAAGTTTTCGAAAAATGGTTGAAAGGAGAGATCAGCCATTGAGCATTGACTGAATATTATTCACGTCATTAGTACTTCACAATAAGCCGCATAAATGAAAACATTTGAAACTTGAAAAATTTTGAAATTTTCGACCATGACCACCGGGTCATGAAAATCGAAATTTTCAAATTGATCCAAGTGATGGGCTTCTTGTGTCATTTTACTCGACTCACTTCTAAACTTTGAGTAGACCACAATTCCGCACTAATCGTTTTGAAAATACAGCAAAAAATTATGAAACAACGAGTCTGAGTTAAGTTGGAGACGATCAGATCGATTTTTTCCGACACGCGCAATCCAAGATCGATTTCCGCCTAGCAGGGTTACATGCACTAGTAGTTGGGCTACATGGATATACTAGAGAACTTTTGAGGAATTGAAATTGAGATACCGAGAAATCGAAAAAAACCGAAAATTCGGGTCAAAAAATCAGTCTACGAATTGCTTAAAATTAATCTCAATAGTGTTTCTGTGCACATTGGGCATGCCTAACACAATGCCGAAAAAATTTGGACTCTAGCTTGTTCGGTTGGAAAAATATGAAAATCGAGTTTTCAAACTTGGCGCCCACCTGGCACGCCGCGTTCCACTGCTAGGGCCACTTTGGGTACCATTTTGTAATGTGGGCCCAAGGTATCCTACACCCATAAAGTACAGTGGCCTGAATCAAAATTCTTGGCGAAATGTCCGGAATCTGGCCGAAATGCTCGAGTCTTACAGATCCGAGCTCTTAAAATGTATGGTAGGAGTGGCTATACGATAGACATGTGATTTCGGTCGTATTATGTTTTGTTAGGTATACGGTAGTTGTACTTGTATCGATTGCTTCCAGAATCCGACCAATGAGACCAAAGGGCCAACCATCGCCTTCAATGTGCTCAGATACGATGGATCGTACGTTGGATTCATTGAGGTATACGGTAGTTTCAGGGTTACGGTATACTTGCAAAAATTTGTTTATATCTTAAAAGATCAACATTGATAATGAGAGGTAAAAGTGAAGTGAAGTGATTTTAATTCATTTTATCTTTTATATTGAACACGGTACTTTTATCGATTGTATTTGTTCGAGCTGCTCTTTTCAGGTGGAGAAGATGGCTGATTTGTTCGGAATTCACCTGAGAACGGGCTGTTTCTGCAATGCTGGAGCGTGCCAGAAGTAGGATTTATTTAAATATCGATTTTATTGATTTTTTAATAAAAATCAATGATTTCAGGTATCTCAAGCTGACTAACGACGAGCTGAAAGCCAACTTTGAGGTACTGTAGATTACTGTAGCATTTATCGTAGATCAGTGTATACTAATCGATATTCACTGCAGTCTGGGAAGCGATGTGGTGACCAGAACGATATAATCAATGGCCGGCCAGTGGGCGCGGTGCGACTTTCGTTTGGAAAAGGAAACACGATGAAGGTATACTGTAGTTTTAGATTTGATCGATCGGTTCCTGGGGGCTTGAAACAGATATTGGCCATATCCGATCAGCCTGGGTGACCCGTGACAACACCAAGGTTTCGGTCTATGATATCGGTATCGTGAGATGCGGTCTAGTAAATCGATATTTGGAATAATTATGGCTCTTTAAAAAAAGAGTGGAAACTCGAAATCAACGAGTTTCCAAGCTTTAAAAAAGTTACCCGGAATAATAATAATAATATATGTATCTTCTGTATACGGTTCAAAAACGAGAAGATACCGTCAAAACGAGAGAAAAGTACACAAGTAGGAGATTATACGGAAAAATCTCCTATTTTTCCATACTTTTCAAAAAAAAGAATCAGTTATATTTCCTTGACCGTTATCCCAAATTCTGTGAATTTTAGGCTACGAAGTCTACCATCCATTCCACTTTGGTCTATGTTGGTTTTAAGATCTAAAATTCGTGTCCGATTTTACTCAAAAAGGCAACTTTGCAGGAAAATCCAACTTTTTCAATGAATTTCAAATTTGGATATTCTTTATTAATTTAGTTGATGACCCACGTTTGAATGAAACCCCAATCTCATTTTCCATGAAATTCAACACAGAAAGTTGTAACATTGGAAAATAAGGACAAATATGGAAAAATCTCCTACAATTCCGTACAATCCCCTACTTGTGTCGTTTACTTTCGTTTTGACGGTATATCATGATATATGTACTGATTGAAAACAATAAAGAAGAGACAAACTGCAAATTACTTAATCACAGTTTTTAGAGTATTACAAACTCGAAATTTGAATCGATAGGGAATTGATCCGTTCAGGACATCGAACTGATCTCATCGATGCTATCGTGCTGCTTCACTGGCGGAGCTCCCTCATCGTTCCGTCCGCCCGTCATTCCACTCGACGAACCAATGAGGTTTATCGATTTATCGATTGATTTTCGCGATTATCGATTGATTTCTTGAATAATGCACCGTATTGTGTACGGTAGTTATCGATCGACTAACCCTGTATCGATTGCAGAGGCCGCGTGGCCAGCTTGCACGTGTATCCGGTGAAGTCGTGCCGAGGAACTGCGGTAGACAGGTTGGATTATCGATTTATTTATTGAATTTTATCGATTGATTTATCGAATTCAGCTTTACAATAGAAAATCGAGCTTTACAATAGAAAATCGAAACGTGCTAACAGCCATCGATTTTTTTACTGCCATCGTTAGTGTTGCGAATATCTAACGCCTTTTCTATAACTTTGTATTAATTCTATATATAGAAATATTTTAAATTCTTTATTTTTTATTTTTTATTTCCATCATAACAAATGAGAGAGAGTACAGACATATATATATATATATATCGACTGTATCCTTGTCTATCGTATCCCTCCATCTACTTACCGTATCTCTTCAGTTGCCTCCTCTCTCCATCGGGTCTTCTACACGATCGTTGCTTCTCCGTCGTCTCCTCCGATGTGACCCTCACGCAGAAGAGGGTGCCGAGACTGGCGAGGATTGTGCCCAAGGTAAACCTTAGTAGTCGAACATTATAGCGGTAATAGTGATCTGATTATATAATATATTCGATGATGATGAGTCGCTGTCAATTACTCTCTTTAGCAAGATCAACTAATCAGTGAAATCACTGGATTTGGAGACTGTTAAATCACATTTATTGTATTTTATCCATGCGGAAAATGAACCAAAGTTAACTTAGGAAAGTATAATATTATAAATATGTGTTTCTATATATTCTTGACACCGTACACCAACCCATACTACCGTAATCTAGATCGACGCCTCATCATCTACCCTTGTACTCACTTGTGACGACATCGACGATGATTCGTCGATATCGATTGATTTGTCCTCACCGAGTAATGGCGCCTCGTCTACCGTACCCAACATTGTCTGCACATCAAAGTACGATTACTGTATTTTTTTAAACTACCGTATACTAAGTTTACAGTATACTGTAGTTATGTTAAAAAACTACCGTATACTAAGTATACGGTGTACTGTATTTATGTTAAAAACTACCGTATGCTAAGTATACAGTATACTGTATTTGTGTTAAAAACTACCGTATAATAAGTGTACGGTATATTGTATTTATGTTTAAAAAACTACCGTATACTAAGTATGCAGTACACTGTATTCATAGGTGGGCACACTGGGGGAAAGGCTGTGCGCAAACCGGGGAATTGTAATGCAAGGCTATGCGCATGGCAATTTGTTTGCAGATATGACTGGAAATTTTCCAATTTTTGCGAGGCAAAGCTATGCGCTAGACCCCGCAAGAGAAGGCTAGGCTGTGCGCAAAAAGAATTCGATTTCACGCGCCCACCTATGACTGTATTTATGTTAAAAATTACCGTATACTAAGTGTACAGTATCCTTTTCAGTGTTCAATCGATGGATGTGGGCGGGCAGTCGGCTATCGATTGGCTGAGTGATCATCTCGACTTTCCCTCGTGTGTCCTACGACGAGCGGCTGCGGCCGACGGGGGTACGCTAGTTTTACCATTTTATTGATTGATGAAGATCTGCCAAGGACTGTCAATGGAGAAATTTCATGGCAACCCAGCTGAGATAACACCACTAAAATAGTCGTTTAAAATGTAAATCTAGAATGCAATGAGCCAACTAGGCATTAAGACACAATTTTTATCCATGGCCTACAGTAATCTGTAATGACTCTACTCTTCCTAGGTTCCTCACCATCTCGTAGTTTCTCCAATGACTCTCCCTATCTCCTCGTCTCGGCCTCATCAGCCGCCGTGATCTCAGCCACCATCGGTCTGCCAGTGGACGAATTCATCGGACGATTCCGACCCAATATCGTCATCGAGTAGGTTACGGTAGGGGTCAGTTTGTGATCGAATGGATTACGGTAGGGGTCAGTTTGTGATCGAATGGATTACGGTAGGGGTCAGTTTGTGATCGAGTAGGTTACGGTAGTTCTCAGTTTGTGATCGAGTAGATTACGGTAGTTCTCAGTTTGTGATCGAGTAGGTTACGGTAGTTCTCAGTTTGTGATCGAGTAGATTACGGTAGGGGTCAGTTTGTGATCGAGTAGGTCACGGTAGGGGTCAGTTGTCGATCGAATGTATTACGGTAGCGGTCTGCTTGTGATAGATCGGTTGCGGTATGAATCACTTAGGATACTAGGACGACTGCTTGTTTGACTTTCGAAACCAGAAAGGGTACTGTAGTTCATTTCTATACTGTAGTTTACACTGTAATTTCAGAGGCTTCCCACCCTTCATTGAGGATGAAGCGGAGGAGATTGAAATTGACGGGAATGTCTTTGAGGTACGGTAATTACGCCTTATCGATTAAATTTTTTTAATGAAATATTGCTACATAATATAGAGTGCATTTGCATTTTATAGTACTTGTAGCATTTGATCAATTTATTGGTGATTTATTGATTTATCTGAACGTCACCCTCGCCTCTACCTAATTCACGAAAATTTTATTTTATCACTTGATGTTCCATTTATTCAATCACTTAAATGAAATTGCGTACCGTAACCGTTGCAGGTGGTGTCGAAATGTGTTCGTTGTGAGATGATCTGTATCGATCAGGAGACGGGCGATAAGGACCCGGCGGCACTTCTGGCGTTGAGAGAATCGAGAAAGGGAGAGGGGGTAAGATAATATACTTTTACAATAATAAATACTTTTCTGCAATGTAATGGCAAAGTTAAACGAAAATAATTATTGATAGAGTAGTGATAGAATAAGAAGAAGCGAAAAGAACAGTAGCAGCTAACAATAAGTCGCAGTATCACACATCTTATATAAGAACTTAAAATACGTTACGATTTGCTTAAGTTACGATATAGTGCTTAGTATGGAATATAGCATTATTTAGAAGAGCTGCTGCTAGCATATTTGTATAATGTGAACTTGGCCGATAATCACAATATCAAGAATTAAGAATTGAGAAATCGACTATTGAAAAATCGATAATTGAAATCCCTAATTTCAGATCACATTTGGCGTGTACCTCAGAGAGCGGGAGGCGAATAGCGGACGAGAACGATCAATTGCCACCGGAGATGGAGTCATTATGAAGAAGAAGTTGTGAACTCATGATATATAATATCGATTGTTTTATTGTAGTTTGTAGTTTGTTTGTTTATAGTTTACTTGTATCGTGATCATAGTTTGGATGAGGGACGACCATAATGAGTCAAATTATTGATTAATAATATTAATAATTAATGAGAAGTGTAAAGAATTAGACAGACTGATTTTTGTTCACGGGGCCTTTCACAGCTTTACATATAATAATTGTTGATCTTCTTGGTTAATAAAGTTTTTTTTTCTCAACGTAATGCCTACATCCATGAAACACCGTGTAGCACAATTATTATTACTTCAAAATTCAAATCTCAAAATTTATACTTAATTACATTAATGTGTATGCAATCCTATACATACTTGTACATTTTCATTTAATCATTTATTTATTTATTTAATACACATATGAGTGTTTTGCGTCAGAAATTTAGAACGCATAATTGTAATGAAATATGTTTCATAGCTTTCATTTAGTTGTTGGATCCAGAATTTAACTCTGTTTATTTGATTGCCGGGTCATCAACAGCGATATGTACAAAGCGTTTCTTTATTTAATTTTTCTCTCTCATTCGAATCTACTTTAAAATAAATCAGACCAAAAATAAAGTGCGAAAGCAAACTAAAACAGAAAATCTCCGCGATTCGTATACTCTATTTTCATTCTTCGCATTTATTTCTCTGCTTTTCGTATCTTTAGAACAAAGCTTTCGCCATTTGCCATCTCCCAACTTTCAAATGTATTCTCTTACGGTAATTAGAGAGAGGCCACATGCTAACACAGTACCTCTACCTCTACCTCTCCCTCTCCTTCTTCTCTCCCTCTCCCTCTACCTCTTCTTCTTCTCTCCCTCTCCCTCACTGCCCCTCTCGTCGTCTCACCTCTTCCCCTTCCATTCAATTCATACTTCTTTAATCTTACCGATTTCTAAAGACTGAACAGTACTCTCTCATCTTTCCCATCTACCTCTCTCTCTCTCCCTCCCGCTATCCAATTCATCATACCTTGACTCATTTGAATCTAAATCGAATCTTTCATAAATTCATTTCAACAACTTTATCAGCCAATTAGAGTCAGAATCATTTGAACATCTAAAATTTTCACTAAACAAGGATAATATCATTGACTGAATCTGTAGAATAAGACAAACTGAGATCTATGCATAAATACAAGCATAAGTCACTCTCTGGTTCATAGTCACTCTCTGGTTCATAGTCACTCTCTGGTTCATAGTCACTCTCTGGTTCAGTGAGAGGAGGTCGTGTCTCCTCTCGCTCCCACTGTAAACACACGTCTCGTGTGTTTCCTCTGTCTTTCACTTGATATTACCTACCCAGGAGAGTGATACAGTTGTCGGCTGTACCCACACGCGGCCCAATCCCTATTCTAACCAATTGACCAAGTTTTACCTTACTAACACTGTGTTTTGCTGTCATTTCGTCACTCGGTGGAGAGTCTCTCCAGTATTGATTGACTTTCTTTCTCTGCACTCTCTCACTTCTCCTCTCTCTCTCATCACAATCTCTTCTTATCAGAGATGAGTGATTTGTCTGAGTTTCGAGATATGATACTCAATCAGGGTAAGCAGATTGCTGAGCTCACTCAGCTAGTTAGAATCTTAGTTAATCATACTGTAAGAAGTACAGTATCCTCGAGTTCCGTTCAGGCAGCCATGACCAGTGTTATGGGCAATAAGGAGACGATTGAGGACAAGATGACCCGGGCAGTGCTTGTCAATTGCCCGGAGGGTGAGTGCGAAGAGGATACGGTAAGTAACGATCGGGAGCTTATCAATAAGATCCTCGATTCGATCGATAATGTTGATCTGAATCGTGTCAGGGATAAGATTGAATTCTATCGTTTCCCTGCCACGGTTCCTGAAGGTCGAAAGACACCTAGGATAATCAAGATTAAGCTTCCGGATGCCAAGATCCGAGCGCTTTTCCTCCAAGAGGCCATCAGAGTGAAGTGCGGTCGTCTATCTGGTTCTAATCGGGCGTTCATTCGCCCAGATTACACCCGAGACCAGCTAGAGGCCGACCGCTCCCTCAGAAGACAAGCTGCCGCACTGAATGAGGAGTACGGTATGATTCGTTTCGTGGTAAGAGATTTGCGATTGGTAGAGATTCGTGATCCTAAGAAGTTGCCTTCCGATTGGAAGAAGAGTGAGAGAGATGAGAGTTCAGTACCTGGTCTATCATTACTTTCTGATTTCATCGATAGAGAATTCCAGAATACTCATTCGAGAGGCAGATCAGGTACCAGACGCGGTGCACGCGGAGGACGCGGCGGTGGCACAACCAGAGGAAGGACAACTACGAACTCCCGTGATAGAAAGAGAGCTAACCTGAACTCTCCTCCTGCTCGCGAGTCTAAGCAGGGCAAGGTATCCCAGTCTTCTGTGCTATCTCCTCTGTCTGAATCTATGCATTCCGCACGCTCCTCTCCTATCCATCATCGTCTAGTTGTTCCTCATAGCTCTCTATTCTCTCAAGCTAACGCTTAGGTATCCCCTCTTCGGGCTGCTCATTTATCGTCTATTCCTGTCACATCTCATTTTCCTACTTCTATCTCTCAGCCCTTGTCAAACTGCTCGCAAAATCACTCTAAGTCTATACTCAGTCTATCATGCGCTTTAATCAATACCAGATCTATTTCGAATAAGCTATCAATGCTTGAGCAGTATGCTAATGATTCGTCTCTTTCTATTCTTTCTCTAACGGAGACTTGGGCCACTTCTTCTACGGTAACTGATGCCATGTTGTCTTTCAATCGATTTACTGTCTATCGTTCTGATAGGTGCTCTTCAACCCGCGGGGGAGGAGTTGCACTTCTCATCGATCAATCAATTCCATCTCTTCTAATAGATGCTCGCTCTTTCTCTACTCATTGCCAAGCCATTGCCTGTAAGATATCTCGTACAGCATCTTCTACAGTAATCCTCTGCGCTGTCTACCGTAGTCCCACTTGTATTATCGATTCTTTTCTTGAGTGCCTAGAATGGCTAAATCAATTGTACCTTAGTAATATTTGTCCAATCATTATAACTGGGGATTTCAACTGTAAGGAAGTAGATTGGCCATCTTTATCCGTTCCTTCTCTTTCTATATCACATCCATCATCAGCCCTCCTTCACTTCTCTATCTCTTCATCTCTTACACAATTGATTATCGATCCAACTAGAGGCAACCATATCCTTGATCTACTCTTAACTTCTCATCCTTCCATAATATCATCCTCGTTTGTAGAAGCTCCTCTCCCATCTTTAGATCATTCTATTGTACGCTTTAGTATAGCCACCTCTCTCACGAAACCTAAACCATGTAAGCGCCGCAACTATGCAAATGTAGACTGGAACCTTGTAAATTTCGAAATAGACTCGATTGATTGGAATTCTCTGTTCTCAAATCACACTGATGCCACCTTAATCTATACTATTTTTGTGGACACAATATCATCTATTATTGATCGCAACGTACCCTATAGATCGGTATCCAACAAACTCCTTAAATTTTCGCCCAAAGCTCGTAGACTTCTGTCAAAATGTAGGTCTCTTTACAGAATGCGCTCATCTATAGGTTTATCACCTTATCTCCACGCTAGCTCTGCTCTTAGAAAGTGCATTAAACAAACTCGTAAGAATAAAGAAAAATCTCTATTACGATCTCGTAATCTTCGCTCATTCTATGCATATTCTAGTTCAAAGATCAAAGATCAATCTCTTTCGCTTCCTACTCTTGTATCTCCTGATGGTTCGCATTGCACCACAGACCATTTAAAGGCTAATGAATTGGCTCGTCATTTCTTGCAATCATTTAATAGCAATTCTTATCGTACTCCTGATACTTTCTCGCTCTCTTCCAATAGAACCATTGACTATATAGACATCCACCCCATTTCGGTATCTAAACTTTTGCGCTCTTTGCCTGCTCGTAACTCCTCCTCTCCCGATAACATACCATATGTATTTCTTAAGCGCACCTCAGACCATATATGTGTCCCTCTTACCATTATTTACAATCGGTTTCTTTTGCACGGATCTTCACCTTCATCTTGGCAAACTGCCAATGTCAAAGGCATATACAAGCGAAAGGGGCCTAAAAACAATGCCTCGTCCTATCGACCAATCTCACTTACGTGTTCTACATCAAAAGTATTTGAAAGGATAGTTGTCGCTGCACTTTGGCAGCATCTAATCGATAACAAACTAGTCTCCCCTTGTCAACATGGTTTTACGCCAAATCGATCTTGTGTTTCTGCCATACTCTCCTCTTTCTCCCATTGGTACCCTGCTTTAGACAAAAACAAGTTCATATCTGTTGCATTCATTGATTTCTCGAAAGCTTTTGATTCAATTCCTATTGATCTACTTCTACATAAATGTTCGCTTTTGGGTGTTAAAGGGTCTCTCCTTAATTGGATTCGTTCATTTCTTACCAATCGATCTCAATCTGTTATTGTAGGGGATACCGTATCCCAGCCTTTCAATGTACTATCAGGAGTTCCACAGGGTAGTTGTCTCGGTCCACTGCTTTTCTGCATGTACATTAGTGATCTACCACATGTACTCCCATCTACAGTACACTGTGTTATCTATGCAGATGACGTCAAACTTTACTCTATATCTGATACATCCGCCCTCCAAACAGCTCTTTCCGCATTGCAAATATGGTCATCTCAATGGGGTTTATCTATCTCACTTTCCAAAACAGTCATTATGCGCATTGGAAATAGTCATCCAGATATCGATTTCTTGATCAATAACACTCCCCTTCCTGTAGTGAAGCAATTCACTGATCTTGGCGTCACCTACAGTAATACTCTTTGCTTTCCATCTCACATTCAATCCATAGTCGCTAGAGCCAAAGCTAGATGTTCATACATCTACCGTATTTTCTCCTCGAAAAATCCTATCTTGTACGCTCGCATGTTCTCCTTATATGTTAGGCCTATACTAGAGTATGCTTGCGAAATATGGTCTCCTCGCGAACAATATCTTATCGACCTCATAGAGAAAGTTCAAAGATCATTTACTCGTAGTATATATGCTAAATGTGGTCTCACTCCTACCTCTTATTCCAATCGATTATCACACCTGAACCTTGATCTCCTTGAGCAAAGACGCACCCTTATAGACTTGAGTTTCACTTATAAAGTAGTGCATGGACTAGTTAGTATAGACAATCCCTCCTTTCTTTTATCATCACCCTCTAGAATTTCGCGTAGACATAATTATATTCTTCGTAAGCACCCCTGTAGATCCACTCGTTTCTCTCATTTCTTGTCAAACCGTATTGTTAACGTTTGGAACTCTCTTCCCAATAGCTCGATTATATGTCCTAATCCAAAATCGTTTAGTAATTCTATCAAATCAATTATATGTAGCTCTTCTTAACTTTTTCGATGTCCACTACTATACTTATGCTACCTCGTTGTGGCATAGTAAATTATGTATCCAACCATTTTTCTTGTTTGTGTCCTATGTATTGTTAATTACGTACCAGCATAATAAAGTTATTATTATTATTATTATTAAATACGAGCGGGTTCATCATCCCTTCTTCTTGAGCAATTTTTCTCTCAATACACTAATACTTTCACGACAACCCAGCCAAGAATTACCCGTTAACCTGATGATGAAGTTGTTTCAATGTAAAAAAAGAGTAGATATTTTGCTTGTTGAAGCATCATTAATTTAAAATCTTCCGAATTGTCTTTTATTCTGTGGTTTTTTCATTGCATGTATTTGTATTAATAAATATACAATATCTTTCATAACTTCAAGTTGTTTATGTCTATTTTAAATGTATGGAACATATGAGAGAAGGGCTTGCAACAGAGGAAAAACAGGTGTCATAGGGGGTGGAAATGCGAAAATTCTGAAAAGGGGCGTGGCCTTTCCTTCGATAGAGTCGAAAAGTGTATTAGATTTACAGTAGAACACCGAGTGTTGTTTGTATGTGAATGGTTTTTTTTGCTTATGAATCGATGAATCGATCAATCAATACTGCACGGTATACGGTAGTAGATCAGTCAAGTGAGGAGGAGGAATACTGTATGGATGGGGGGAATCGATCAATACTATAGAAACTTGATAAAGCTTAAACCAAATGCTATGCGTATGGGTGTAACGAGGGAGAAAATGGGTCGAGAAAAACAAACAAAAACCTACAGCACAATGAACAGGGAGTATGTGTGTGTGTGTGATAGAGAGGTGGAGTAGAACTTGGCCTACTATTTTACAGTATATTTGGATCGGCGGAAAAAAAGAGGGCACGATTTCATAATTTCTATGTAGATTAACAAAATACATTCTAGCTGCAGAGAGGATTAGTACGAAATATACTCTTCATATATAGCAATCAATAAATCAATAAATCAATAATACTTGGTTATTAGCAAGCAAAAATATACGAGAATAATATGTGTGCGTGTCTGTGTAGGTGAGCTACCACAACGAATATTGGAATACGGTAGGACTACGGTGGAACGAGAGGAGGAGGAGGAATCAATCGATAGGTTCGGAATATACAGTACACTCGGAATACGGTAATGCATGGAATAGGAGGATGGAGGAGTACGGTAGGTGGGAAGACAAAATCATGGAAGATCGATCGGTCATTTTGCTATAGAAGAAGTCAATCAATAATCGTCCAGGGAGAGACCCGCCTTGTGGGAGAGAGAGAATAAGCTAATCAATCGATAATATGAGAGTGGGTTACAGTACCTTTATGTCTATTACGTAGATTGGCTTTGTTCATGAGAGAATAGGGGGCTGAGGTCGCGGTGGTGCTATGCTCGATAGAGAAAAAATCAATAAAAGTGGGCGGGGCTTAGCAAGTAGATGGATTGATATGGCCTAATGTGTGTGTGTAGGAGGGAAGTCAACATTGAAGAGACGAGAGGGATGAGAGAGGTATCCAGAGTGCGGACGCGGACACGCGGATACGACGCGTACGACGCGGATTCCGACGCGGATCCGACGCGGACTCGCGCGTCTACACATTCAGATTCGGCATGACTGCGAGCGCCGACATATCCTGCAGGGAGTAGGTCGCGGCCGGAGGATACATGGACATCATGGGGTCCTGCAATGAACGAGGAAATTAGATTACGGTAGTCGAATATCGATTGATTGAATGGCAGACAACACAATGTGCGAAAGGGTAGTTAGAACCGGTGCCGAAACGAAAAAAAAACCATGGTTAACTCGCGGGGTTAACCAGTGTGCCAGTGGTATGCTCAGAGCAACTTACACCGACGGATTGTTCGGCATGCTGTGGCAGACTGAATATATCCATGAGTTCGTTCGTCTGCAAGAGTGTGCTCTGTGTAATCGGACATGCCTCAGTCAGCATGCTTACAGCATGCTAGCATGCTAGCTAGCTCACCTTGTTGTGCTGGGCGTAGAAGGCGGAGAACTGGGTGTTGGGCGAGTGGTGGCCGGCGGAGGCGTCCGGGGACTCGGAGACGCCAGAGTCCGCCGAGAGATCGGAGCCCTCGCTCTTGATTCCGTTAGACAGAGCCGATGATAGATACGACGACTGCAATGGAATTTTTAATATTCAAATCAAATCAAATCAAATCATTTATTTTCCTGTATAAGAAAGAAGGGTTCTAGGGCACAGCGTTCTCATGACTTTCAAAGCAAGAACGACCGCTCAACATACAAACTCTCTCGAATACAATGGTCTCTCCTTTGTCTTGCTTTCGAAGAAAAATGGCTTGGACCAGAATACTGTGAGGGTTAGGGTTAGGGTTCTTCTTATCGCGTTAAACGGGGCCAGGAAAGCTAGTCTTATATTAATGCACTTTAAATGTATTTTTTAATAGACGTTAGCTAATAATGTGCCTTTTGGTGTTTCGGCCGCTACCTCTAATGAAATCTCTAACGAAATGTAAAAATATTTTTCAGCGCGTACGTGACTTTTCGAAAAAGCAAAAATATCATGTATATCATGTACAATTCTTCAAGAATCCCCCCACAGTATCGATCAATTTATTTCGCCTCGAGAGAGAGGGAGAGGTGTACATATAGTATGTACGTACGTCAGTTCACTTCCCATCTCCCTCTCCCTCCCTCTCCCTCTCCCTCTCCCTCTCCTTCTTCTCTCACTCTCCAACTCAAACACGACTACGCGAATTCGAGCAAGTAAGAGTGAGAGAGGGGATGAGGATACACAAATTTTCCTCTCTCCCTCCTCTCCGTGTTTCCCTATCTCTTCTTCTAACTCAAGCCTTCATCCCTTCTCCCTCTCCCTCTCCATCCCTTTCGCCTCCCGGACTACGGTATCTCTTAACTTCGTCAGAAGGCATAGAAACTATCAATAATTCATGGTAGGAGAGGGAGAGGAAGAGGGAGAGGGAGAGGGAGAGGGAGAGGGAGAGGGAGAGGGAGAGGGAGAGGGAGAGGGAGAGGGAGAGGGAGAGAGTATCTTCGCTCATAATTAGTAAACCAGTCAACGACGCTGAATCAATAGGCAAGAGAAGGCAAAACTGCAAACTTGTATACCCGACTCGAAAACCGTCTTAACCGATACCCGACTGAACCGTACCTGATAGTTGGTAAGGGGACTGGGCGCGTAGGCGGTGCCGGGACCAGATCCGGAGATTAGGGACGGTGAGGCTCCGTCGGTATTCGACCCGGCTCCGTTGGATCCGGCTCCGTTGGTGCCGGCCGCCGACAGATACGAGAAGGTGTTCTGTAGATCGTACGGGGTACGGTAGAGATTGGAGAAGTCGATACTGTAACTGGGATCGATTATTGATTGATCGGACCGCGAGGATACCGTACCCAGAGTATTGATCGAGTCCACCGTATCCGGAACCGGCCGCGGGCCAGCCAGACGCCTGCATCGGCTGGTATACGCCCTGCAAAGTGGGTAATGGTTAGCAATAAGTGGGTAACCCCGGGGTAACAGTGGGTAACCCCGGGGTAATAGTGGGTAACCCCGGGGTAATAGTGGGTAACCCGAGGACAAGATGAAGGAGAAGCAATACGGCTCATCACAGTTATAAAAGCAAATCGAAGTGACACATGGGTCTTTATGAAAAGACACGACAACAGCCTATTGTCATGCTACGACTAGTGAATAATAGCCCGAAGGAGAGGCAGAGACAGAGGCACAAAGTGAGTGGTGACCAAACCCGTCTGGGGTTTGCCGCGGCTGTTTCTAGTAGTAGTACCTGCTGCTTCAGTTGGTCGGGGTTCACGAATGACGACAGGCCCATGGGAAGCGGGAGACCGGACGGCTTCTTGGTCATCTGCTTCGTCTTGCGACGAGGGCGGTACTTGTAGTCGGGGTGCTCCTGCAACGATTGCGATTTAGGTATACGGTAGTTTCAAGTATTGATTGAACCGGATATGGAGTAGTTTATGAATGTAATGTATGTACGTGCATAATATGTATGCATTGAAAACATTGGTGCGGGGGTGCATTTCCCCATTTGCCCCCTCTGTTCTTCTTCCTCTTCTCTTCAATTCTATTCCATCTTTGTAGAGATAGGAGATAGATAGAGAAAGGGAAAAGCAGAACAAATGGGGAGATGAGTGATACGAGCGCCTATACAGATACGGTATCTCTCCCTCTCCTTCTCTCTCTCTCTCTCTCTCCTCTGACTAATCACACTCGTCTATCAGAGTCAACACTTTTTTTTAATCAAATGGGATACTAAACAGACAAGGATAGGGGAGCTACAGATCAAAGATCAATCTACCGTATCCTCATAAGCCAAAGATCAAAGATCAATCTACCGTACCTTCATGTGTATCGCTCTCAGTCTCTTCGCTTCGTCTATGAACGGCCTCTTGTCGCCCTCTTGCAACTGCTTCCACTCTGTGCCTAACCTGGAGAAAGATCAAAGATCAGAAATCATAGATCAAAAGATCAAAGATCAATCTACCATACCGCTTGGATATCTCGCTATTGTGCATCTTCGGATTCTCTTGGGCCATCTTCCGTCGCTGTCCTCGACTCCACACCATGAAGGCATTCATCGGCCGTTTCACTCTGCAAAAGATCAAAGATCAAAGATCAAAAACCATTCACTGTGCTCCCATACTTCTCTCAAGCTTCAGTCTGAGAGTTTAAAGACCAAAGATCAAAGATCAACTCAATCGATATTCGTATAATGTCTGTACATAAATACATTATCCATGTGATGTGCTCGCTCTCTTTTTTCTTATTCTATCATTTTCCTCGTCAGCGAAAGGAAGAGAGAGAGAGAGAGATGGAGAGAGAAAAAGCTTGAATAGGAGGTTGTTTGGGAGGAAAAGAGGGGGAGGAGGAGGAGAGTCTACGGTAGATGGAGAGGGCTCCAGAGAGAGCGGGGAAATGACGAAGGTGTATGGGGAGGAGAGAGGGAGAGGGAGGGGAGGAGAGGTAGAGGGAGAGAGGAGAGAGGGAGAGGGAGGGGAGGTAGAGGGAGAGAGGAGAGAGGTAGAGGAGGAGAGGTAGAGAGGTAGAGGAGGAGAGGTAGAGGGAGAGAGGAGAGAGGGAGAGGGAGGGGAGGTAGAGAGGTAGAGGAGGAGAGGTAGAGGGAGAGAGGAGAGAGGGAGAGGGAGAGTATTTCCGTGAAGGTCAAGAAGTACACCTCTTGTGTCTTCTTCTTCTTCTCCACTACGAGACTCTCGAAACCATTCTCGACATTCTATCGATTGAAGTGAATTTAACACGGAGAGGGAGAGAGGGAGAGGGAGAGGGAGAGGAAGAGGGAGAGAGAGGGAGGAAAACAGGGAGAGACGAAATACCCATAAACATTGATTGCATCTACCATACACAATGATATCATTGCGGGAACACTTATTTCGTATAGCCGCCACATTCCCCGGACTTCCAGTGTTTAACGGGATTTCCAAACTCTCCACACGATCTATCGCAGACTTTGTGTTTCCTCTACTAATGATCCCGAGATAGAGAGAGAGGCGACAACAAGTGTGCGGCAAGCTTAAGCCATGTACGAGACACCAACAATCAGGCCCTCCTCTCCCTCTCCTTCTGTCCCTCTCCCTCCGCCTTTGCCTCCCTCTAGGGGTCCTATCGGGGGTTCCAAAAGCCGCCAAAGGTGACAAAGCGGCTAATTGGTTGGTAATAGGCCAGATAGACACAATGGTCGAGAGAGAGAGGGAGAGAGAGAGAGAGGGAGAGAGAGAGAGAGGGAGAGAGAGAGGGAGAGGGAGGGATAAAGACCGAGAAGCCTATTGTTAGATGGTAGATACCAACGACTGAATAAAAGGCTTCCAAACCATGTTCGCCACTTCGAATTCTACCGTTTTCTCGATAACATTAGGAAGATAAAATTGCGATTCCCCCTGACGCCTGAGTTATGCACTATTGTAAAATTGCGAAAACAAAATAAAGAGTAAACTCTCATAGTTTTACACGCTCTCTCGCCTCTTTTCCTTTTATTTCTCGGCTTTAAAAAACCCAAATACTCTTCCTCTCTATGTACTGATAAGAAAAATGTGTTCCGCAGTTCGCGATTGCTTTCGTTTACGGCCCGGGGTACTGTAGCCGATAAGTGATGGGTATCTACCGTAATCAGGGGTAGGGGGGGCATCAGTGTGTCAGTCAACGGGACAAACTTGCAATCTGTATCTGTCTATTCCCTCCTCTACTCTATCCACAGGTTGGACGATTAAAAGTTGCGAGGAGGAGGAGTGTATGGTGTCTTCAAGTGTATTGTACTGGATAGTGGAGGGTCAATCCTATAATGAGGGTAGAGGGAGAGGGAGAGGGAGAGGGAGAGGGAGAGGGAGAGGGAGAAAGAAGGAGAGGGAGAGTGAGATTGAGGGGGAGGAAGAGGTAGAGGTAGACGAAGATAAGATTCAATGAAACAGGAAAATACACAAAAAGGGCAGTGAGAGAGGGAGAGAGGATGACTCAAGTCTGTGTATCGATTACCATTGTTAGAGATACCTCTGTAATCTCTCCCTCTCCCTCTCCCTCTCCCTCTCCCTCTCCCTCTCTCCCTCTCAATCCACTCTATCTCAGTCTCATCTGGATGGACACTTAATATGATTATTCACAATTTCTCCATTCCAGAGGGCCTCCTCACCCTTCCCCAGATATGAATATCTAATAGACATGTCTAGAGTGGATGAGTAGTGTACCTCATCTTTGATGATAGGCCTGTCCCTCTCCCTCTCCTTTTGCCTCCCTCTCCCTCTCCCTCTCCCTCTCCCTCTCCCTCTCCCTCTCCCTCTCCCTCTCCCTCTCCCTCTCCCTCTCCCTCTCCCTCTCCCTCTCCCTCTCCCTCTCCCTCTCCTCTCCCTCTCCCTCTCTCTCCCCTCATCTAACTTGTCTAATCTTCTAATAAGCAAGTACGGATGCGCATTTCAAATACAAAATCATCCATGCGCAAAGTTTTCATGGGCTGATGAGTACAGCAGGAGATATCAACAGATTCGACACCCAAGAGATCAAAGATCAAAGACCAAAGATAAAAGATCAATCGTACCTGTCATCGTTCTTCTTGCCCTTTCCGCCTCCATCCATCCCTGAATCAGGCGAGTCGGGCATCATATCGTCGCAGGGCGACCCGTGAGACATCATGCCCGGGGCTGACGACAGCAGACCGTTGTTGGCCTGAGCGTGGCCGTACATTGGCGGGCCACTGGCCGATGATGCGGAGACTGGCAGGCCAGAGGAGGCGAGTGCGAAGGCATTGTATCTGAACAGAATATTGATTAGTTTGCTTCAATCTTTTTCCCCATTGTCTATTCTCCAACATTTTATTTCCTTGTGCAAATCTTCTTCATTTGTATCGTTTTTTACTTGCTGAAACATCATGATAAATAAAATAAATAAATCACAACAACCGCTTCGATAGAAGTCAAGAATGATTAAACAAAGATCAAAGATCAATCGTATAGCTGTTAGGATACAGTAACTACCAGGAGTGTATCACTACTAGTAGTTCGCGATGGAGAGAGAGAGAGAGGGAGGGAGGGAGGAAAAAGAAGAAGGGAGAAGGAGGAGGAGGAGGAGGAGGAATATGAACCGGTAGAATCTTGTTCGCAATACAAGAAATGATGCGGAATGTGTATCACAGATTTTATTGTACTGAGATGAAATCAATACGATCAATACTAACTATACTATATAATAGTCTGAATGATATCACGCAACGGCTAGTAACTAGGCGAAATGCGTTCATTAGTAAGTATTGAGAGATTGATATGCAGAGATGCATAGAAGAAGGCGGTAAAGGTGAATGAGGTGCGCTTTCTTTAGGTAGAAAAGGTAAGTTATCTCGTGCGGGAGATCACTACTTGGTCAGTGATAATTGGGCATTAAGAAGAATAGAATTCAAGGACTTGAAGAAAGAAATAGAAGAAAATAAAAGAATAAAGAATATCGCTAAAGAAGGCTACCATTGGATACCGAGAAAACTTTATCTTTTTAGTCTATTCCTTTTCTCTCTCCTCATAATTTTATCTAAAGAAGACGCGCTAATGACACCATGAGAGACCGGAAGAAGAGCGGCAAGTGGCCGCCCTCAGAAGGATGGGTTGCTGCAGCGCGGGCGTGGCCACGGGTTCTCGCGCGGGTGCCCGCACGGGGTCACCCGTGCGGGTGACTCTTGCCAGAGGGTGGGATTAGGGGAAGCCGATACATGGGAACGACCAAGATGAGAAGAGAAGCGAACAAAACAATGATTGATGAATGCAGGATGAAAGCAAGAGAAAGACACAGTTACAGTAAGACTTAGGCAGACTTAGGATGACTTAAAAAGACTTAAACAGACTAAAAACTTAAGTTATTAAGCTCTTAAGTTACTTACAGAGTGTAGTTGTCGGCCGGTGGCTTGGACAGGTCCGTACTCGGGTCCATCATCGTCATCATAGTAGGATGTTCCTGCTGAAAGCACGCAAAATCATCGGCTCACTTGGCGACTTTTGGTTTCGGTTATGTCTGAGCGACAGATTTTGTGTGGAAAATGGGCGGCTGGGATAGGATTCGATCTTACCGGAGGAGTACATGATCGGACGACGACCTACTAGGGGAAGCGTGATGAGCGGAATGAAAGATATGGCAGAGGGAGAGGGAGAGAGAGGGGAATTGAATAGAGGGAGAGGGAGAGAGGACTGATGAATAAAGAAGAGAGGTTTTGAAAAGAATGAAAAGAATAGAAAGGAAAAGAGATCGACGTTCTTTTGTACAATAAAGAGCATAGCGTAAAAGAGAATAGGGAGAGGGAGAGAGAGAGAGGGAGAGAGAGAAAAGGGAGAGGGAGAGAAAGTTGATAGAGGGAGAGGGAGAGAATACTACTCAAAAGAGTGTATTCTTCTTATTCTTCCTCTCTCCTATTCACAATCAAGCGCCTCGTACCCTTGGTCCATTGAAAAGAAGAGAAGTGGGCGGAGTCTCGCTCGCCGTATCGAAGGTGGCCCCTCAGCCAATCAGCGGCCTCCCCTTGACTCCGCCCACTCCGATATGCACACTCTCCTATCTCTACACACACATACAGAAGATACACACGAGGAGGAGGACTACACAACATGGATGATCCAATCAATCAATAATCATGGAGGTATACGGTATGTCCTTCGTGCTAGAAGACGGACCGCAATAACAATTACCGTAATCTCTCTCTCTCTCTATCGTTGTGCCCCCGGGGCTCCCACCAAATAATTTCGCATCGTGAGAAATCGCAGCGGGAGATTGCGAAGGCAGTCAACCAACCCTCCCTCTCCCTCTCCCTCTGAATATTTTAATATTCTACCTCTAGAGGGAGAGATTCAAGAGGCAGAGGGAGAGGGAGAGATTCAGAATCCAGCAGCGTCACTACTGGTGCGCTTGAGGTCCAATTGAGAAGCAATTTGGTTTGGGAGTAATCATTTCGGAATAGGCAGAGGTAGAGGTAGAGGGAGAGGGAGAGAGGGTTACTGTAGATGGATAATGCTTATTGTTAGTATCATTAGTAAGTTTGCGACATGTGGATGGGAAACTCTACAATTGTGACTATAGTGTATATCACTGCTTGATCTTTTAAAAAGGGAGCGAAATCTTACTCAATCGTCTCTTCGACGCGCAATGCTCTCTCGTTGCTAGAGAATATAGAAATAGTGTGCGCATTGAAGAGAACATTGAGTGATGCTACGCTCCCTTTAAGATATCCTCCTTAACGGTTACATTCCACATTTACAGGGGCGACCCAAGCTATTTCGAAACTCCCGCTCTGGTGACGTTCTCTCGCTTTCTTTGACAATGAGAGAGCGCGGCCAGAGCGGGGAGTTTCAAATTAGCTCGGGGAGTGGTTTAAGACAACTGTATGCTATGCTATCGTTATCTGACCACAACTCCAATTCTAACTCTACCTCTTAACTTGAAACTTTAAGAATCTTCACACTCTTAACTCCTCATCTCTTAACTCTAGCTAATTTACTCTGACGCAATCCTAATACCGCTAAACGTTTTGCGCTAGAGACAAGAGACATTGTAATAGACAAAATTAATAAAGAACGGCCCTCCCCTAGTCTAGTATTATACTTGATATGAATAAATTGAATTAATGCATGAAAGCATGAGCGAGATGTGTTATAAAAGACCAGAGTAACATCATCATTACAATAACAAATATACAGATAAAGAAATAAATACAAATGAAGAGGTGAATTAGAGGATCAGAAATGAGACGAAGATGAAGGGGGTTGTAAATGGACTAGGAGAAGAACAAGACATACAGAGGGAGAGGGAGAGGGAGAGGGAGAGAGAGACGGATTCAAGAGGGAGGGGATAAGGAGAGGTAGAAGGTGAGACGAGCTGTAAAGTCGACGAGCAAGCACATTTTCAGCTAGAGTGAGCGAGAGAAAGAACCGTATTCGTCGTTTTCGGAGTGTGGGTGTGGGGTGTGTGTGCGATGTTTGGG